>PVKV010018848.1:8842-43760 GCA_004027835.1 Alouatta palliata
CTACAAAGGACACGAACTCATCGTTTTTGATGGCTGCATAATATTCCATGGTGTATATGTGCCACATTTTCCCTGTCCAGTCTATCATCGATGGGCATTTGGGTTGGTTCCAGGTCTTTGCTATTGTAAACTGTGCTGCAATGAACATTCGTGTGCATGTGTCCTTATAGTAGAATGATTTATAGTCCTTTGGATATATTCCCAGTAATGGAATTGCTGGATCAAATGGAATTTCTATTTCTAGTCTTTTAAAGCCTGTAAAAACGTATGATGAGTTTCAGCAAATCATGCTGGGACAATTGAATATGCAGTTGCAAAATTATGAAATTAAACCGTTACCTCATACCTTACACAAAAATTAACTCAAAATAGAAAAGATACCTAAATGTAAGAGCTAAAATGAAAAGACTTTTAGAAAAACAAACATAAGAGAAGATCTTTGAGACCTTGGTTAAGCAAAGATTTCATAGCTGTAACAACGAAAGCATGGTTCATAAAACAAACATTTGATAAATTGAACTTCATCAAAATTTAAAACTTGCCCTTCAAAAGACAACACTATGAAAATTAAAAGACAAGCTATGGACTAGGAAAATATATTTGCAAATTTCATGTATGATAAAGGTCTTATATCCAGAATATGCTCTTACAATTGAGTAATAGACAGACAACCCAATTTAAAAATGGGCAAAACATTTTAATAAATGCTTCATCAAAGAAAATATATAGGCCAGGTGTGGTGGCTCACTGAAGCCTGGCCTGTATATTCCAGCACTTTGGGAGGCCGAGGCAGATGGATTACTTGATCTCAGGAGTTCAAGACCAGCTTGGGCAACGTGACGAACCCATCTCTACAAAAAATACAAAAATTAGTTGGGCGTGGTGTCTCATGCCTGTAGTCCCAACTACTTGAGGGGCTGAGGCAGGAGGATCACTTGAGCCCGGGAGGTTGAGGCTACATTAAGCCATGTTCATGCCATTACACTTCAGCCTGGGTGACAAAGTGAGACCCTATCTCAAAAAAAAAAAAAAAAAGAAAGAAAGAACATTTATAAATCGCCTAATAGGCACATGAGAAGATGCCCAGTATCATTAATCAGTAGGAAAACACAAATTAAAACTATCATGAGATCCCACTACTCATCCACTAGAATAGCTGTAATGAAAAACATAGACAATAAGTTTTGGCAAGTATGTTGAAAAACAGGAACCATCATACATTGCTGGTGGGAATGTAGAATGGTAAGCTACTTTGGAAAACAATTTGACAGTTTCTTAAGAAGTTAAACATAAATTTAGCATATATCCCAGCAATTCCACTCCTAGGTATCTACCCAATGAAAATACCTCTGCACAAAGACTTGCACATAAATGTTCATAGCAGCTCTATTCATTATAGCCAAAAAGTAGAACAACCTAAATGACCATCAACTAGTGGATGTGTAAACAAAATGTGAGATATCCATACAAGAAGTACTATTCAGGAATTAGGAATGCCACATGAATGAACCCTAAAAACATTATTCTCTGCAAACATGCTCCTAGGTTATTGACACAATTGACTTGAAAGCGTATGTCCACACAAAAACCTATACACAAATGTTTATAGCAGCTTTATTCATAATTGTCAAAATCTGGAAGCAAGCAAGATGTCTATCAGTAAATGAATGGATAACCAAGCTGTGTTACCTTCATACAATGCACTATTATTCAGCAATTTTAAAAGTGAGCTGTTAAGCCATGAAAGACATGGAGGAAACTTAAATGTACATTGCTGAGTGAAAGAAGCCAATCTGTACGATTCCAACTATTTGATATTCTGGCAAAGGCAAAATTATAGAGACAGTAAAAGAAATTAATGGTTGTCAAGGCCTTGGTAGGGAGAGGAAGGGAAGAGAGGAGGGATGAATAGCTAAAGCACAGGGGATTTCTAGAGCAGTGAACCTATTCTATGTGATTCTGTAATGGTAGATACATGGCATCATACATATGTCAAAAGCCATAGAACTGTATAACACTAAGAGTGAACCCTATTATAAACTATGGACATTAATGAATAATTATGGATCAATATTGAAACAAACATATCACACTAATACAAAATGCTAATAATAGGGAAAGCTATGTGCAGGGAAGAAGATATATGGGAATTCTGTTCTATCAGTTTTTCTGTAAATCTGAAACAGTTACCCAGAACTATACTAATTTTAGAAAAATGATACTAAGTGAAAGAAGCCAGATAGAAAAAGACCACATCACATATTATATAATTCCATTTATATGAAATGTCTAGAAAGACAAATCTATAGAGTCAGAAAGGAGATGAGGGGTTGCCTGGGTCTAGGGACAGCAGCAGGGATTAACTATAAATGGGCATGAGGGATCTTATTGGAATGGTGAAAATATTCTAAAACTAGATTATGGTGATGAATTGCACAACTCAGTAAATTCACTAAAAATCATTGAATTGTATACTTAATATGAATGAATTTTTTGGTACCTAAATTACACCTCAATAAAGCTGTTAAAAATTTATTTGATCTCACATTTTAAAGTTATTATATGTTAGTTCATTATAACTATGAATTATATAAAAAATATATGATGAGCTCTTATGTTCATGGATCAGAAAACTTAATATTGTTAAGATGGCAATACTCCTAAATTGATCTAAAGATTCAACACAATCTCTATCAAAATTCCAGCTGGCTTTTTGTAGAAATTTACGACAAGCTGATCCTAAAATTCATATGGAAATGCAAGAGAACCAGAAACAACTAAAACAGTCTTGAAAAATAACAAATTTGAAGGACTCACACTGTAATCAAGACCATGTGGTCCTGGCATATGGATAGACACGCAGACCAGTGGAATAGAATTGGGAATCTAGAAATAAACTCTTACATTTATGATCAACCAATTTTCAATGAAAGTACTAAGACAATTCATAAGGATAGAATAGTTTTTTTCAACAAATGGTACTAGGATCTACATGCAAAAGAATGAATTTCAACCCCTACCTCAAGCCATACATAAAAATTAATTCCAAATGGTTCATAGGCCAAAATGTAAGAACTAAAACTATGGAAGTGTTACAAGAAAGCATAGGAGTAAGTCTCCATGACCTTGGGTGAGGCAAAGCTTTGTCAGATGTGTCACAGAAAATACAAACAACAAAAGAAATATAGATAAATTGGACTTCATCAAAACTAAAAGCTTTTGGGCTTCAAAGAAAGTGAGGAAAACATCAAGAAAGTGAAAATACAACCAATAGAACGGGAAAAAGCAATTGCAAAACATATTTCTGATCAGAGACGTGTCCAGAATATATAAATAATCCTTACAACTCAATGAGGAAAAGACAAATAACCTAATTAAAATATAGGAAAAAGATTTGAATAGATGCTTATCCAAAAAATGATATATAAATGGCCAATAAGCACTTGAAAGGATGCTCAACATCATTAGTCATTAGAAAAATGCAAATTAAAACCACAATGAGATGCCACTTCACTCCACTAAGATGGCTAGAATCAAAAGGTCAGATAATAAAAAATGTACATGAGGCTGTGGAGAAATTATTATCCTCATACATTGCTGGTGGGACTGTAAAATTATGTAGCCACATTAGAAAGCAGTTTGGCAGGTCCTCAAAAGCAAACCGTAAAACTGCAAATGCATGCCATTATCCATTAGATGCTTCTGAGGAGCAGCAAGAGGGCCAATGTGCCTGGAGCAAAGTGAGTAATTCAGACAGTGGCACAAGAGGATAGAGAAGTTACCATAGGCCACATCATACAAGGTCTTGTGGACCATGTTTGGCTTTGGATTTTATTCTAAAATTTAAGCAAGGAGTCTTTGTTCTTAATAAGTTTATAATGTCCACTGTAATGAGTGAGAAAAAGACAATTAGAAGAACTGCTGAGCATCCTTGAAGGCCCACCTGTGATGGGAACCGTAAGTGTTTAATGTTGTGTTTCTGCAGTTATAGTTTTGTGGGGATTTTTCCAACAGCACTAGGCCATCCTGGCTTTGAAAGGAGAGAAAATGGGAAAACGGGGTCAGATTTAAGGTTGGGATTTGAGGTTCAGATGCTAAGAGGAAACTAACCATGCTAAACTCATAAGTACTCAGGTAGGTTCTTACAGAGAAAAATGGAATTTTCAGAAATCCTTAAGAAAGGAAATGCTGTAATTCTGCCTTTGTCATCTTTTACTGCTTTGCTGTAAACAATTAGATGCAATTAACTTAGTGAAAAAGAACATCGAGAGGTAGCAGACTTAAATATGAGCCTCAGCTTTCCTGGTGACTGTGACACTACAGATAAATTGTCAAAGCCAACGGCTGTAAGAAAGCTAAAGAAGCTCTTTCTGGCTACTTGTTAAGTCACACCAAGAAATTAGCTTTATACCATTAAACTAAACTCATTAACCTTTCTTGGCAACAATTCTGTGTCACAAATTTCCTGTCTGACTGTTAAGAAATTTCTCTTGATGCAGTTTAGCCCATTCTGATCATTCATATAGTATCCCTTTATAGAATAAAAGATAGTTTACATCAGATCTTACCCCTTCTCTGCTCAGAGCCCTCCAATGGCTTCCCATCTCACTGAAAGTGAAATCCAAACTCCTTGCAGTGGCCTACAAGCCCCTGTGATGTCCCATCAGACCTCTTCTTGTACCACTGTTCTTCATTACCTGTGTTCCAGCCATACTGGTTGCCTTTCAGGCCAGGGAAGTTCTTTCCTGCCTCAGAGCTTTTGCAGTGCTAGTCTCTCTGCACTTTTTTGAAGTAATAAACCAGTGAACTTTTTATTAAATATCTCCAAAAAGTCCTGAAGACTTCTCCATCCCAGTATGGATGAGTTTCTTTTCACCTTTCAGGTCTCTATTCAAATGTTACCTCCTCAAATAAGCTTTCCCTAGACTGATCTATCTAAGCCCTGCACATGCCACTACTCCATCACATTCCTGTGTGTTATTTTTGCAACATTGCTTGTCACAGTAGGGCTGTTTTCTAATTTGGTTGTTTGCTTACCTATTTATCATCTGTCCTACATACTCTCCTCCACATACATACATTGAAAGATCTTTGAGAATGAGGTATTATCTGTCGTGTTCATCATTATTCCCAGAATGTAGAACAGAGTACTCAATACAAATTTGCATGTTGAGGGAGAAACGGAAGGGAAGGGGCTTCTTATTGTCCATGCCCTAATGTTAAGTAAGCCCAGTTTTCCCTTAAGATTATTTCTTAAATGTAGTATATATTCACAATGGAATATTATTCAGCCTTTAAAAAGAACGAAGTCCTACCATTTGTGACAATATGAATAAACCTAGAGGGCATTAGGCTAAATGAGATAAATCAGTACCCCATGATGTCACTTATATGTGCAATCTAAAAAGGCCAGACTCAAAAACAGAGAGAAGAATGGTAGTCACCCAGGGTAGAGAAGGGGGAAATGGGGGAGATGTTGGTCAAAGGATAAAGTTATGCAAGATGAATAAGTTCTGGAGATCTAATGTACAACAATGTGGCTATAATAATAACTTTGTTGTATATGTGAAATTTGCCAAAAGAGTAGATCTTAAGTCTTAACACAAAAAGCGGTGATGGATATGTTAATTAGCTTGATTATGGTGATTATTTCACAGTGTATATGTATTTCAAATCATCAAATTGTATACCCTGAATATATACAATTTTTAATTATCCAATATACCTCAATTTAAAAAAAAAAGATTATTTCTCAAGCCCTCAAGTTATTTGGATTGCCCTCTCCTATAAGTGGAATAAAAGTCTCTTCTATAAGTAGAATAAAAGTCTAATATTTGGACTAGTCCTATCAAAGAGAGGCTTATCATATTATAGACTTTCAGAGGCAGAAGAACTAGAAGTCATCTATTCTAACCTCTCTGTCCATATAGAAACCTTTGCCACAGCACCTATCTCAGGAATTTTTTAGAGGTGCCTCAACAGTAACTACAGGAAATAATGGGGGGGCTAAATACATAGGGTTCTGGACCTCCAAATGCCCACTCCCTACTCACTTTACCAACCCCTACTTTAACCAGAGCACAGCTTATTTTGTTTGTTTTATATATTGGGATTCCACATAAAATTTTATTAAAAAAAATATTCTGCTGCTTAAGAAAAGTTTGAAAACTACTGATCTAACCTGTGCCTGAACACGCACACTGACCAGGAATTCACTCTTAATATTCCTTCATGCTGTTTTTATATCTCTGTCTTCAACATTCAAAGATGGCACTACTGACAACAATCACCATTTATACATGTGCCTGTCACTATAAAGACAAATGTACCACCAAATGGTTATTTCTACATTTAAAGCCTGTCTATCGGTTTCAGGTAGTATCCATAAGTTAAAGAAGCAGTTTATTTCATAGATTCATCTTGATGCTATATGGTCTGTGCAGCCTTCCAGCAATCTGTTGCTATCCTGCAATATTCAGATCTACTTCAAATATGACCTTACGTCATATCTTCCAACCTCCTGATCTGTTTCATATTGGTAAATTACCTTCTGTGTTTCAGTATTACATTTCATGCTGGTGATAGCCACCTACTTTGCCAACTGATTCAAGTCATTTCAATTTTAAGGGTGTTTACCAAGCAATACTACCATATCTAACTTTATTTTTGGACATATTTAATGAAAAGTTTCTTGTCTGTCACTTAAGACAAATGCTTCATGGTATGACTCTCGACCCAGGACCAGCTTCTACATAAATCCATGCTTTGTTTCTCTTTCTGTTTATGACTGGGGACAGTTGGGCAATGGGTCACAGGCCTTTAAAGTTTCCTGATTTGGGTACAGAACAGTCCATTTTTTTAATAATCTGTTCCAAAGTTTCTCTAGTTTATCACATTTTAATTTGTAAATGTATAATCTGGAGGTTTTCTCTTGTATTCAAGGTAAATAATACAAATGTTCTTCTTCATTCTTTAGGCATTTTACCATTCCTATAAAATCTTTAAAATAAAAAAAAAAAAAAATTGGCTGGGCGCAGTGGCTCATGCCTGAAATCCTGGCACTTTGGGAGGCCGAGGCAGACAGAGCACTTGAGATCAGGAGTTTGAGACCAGCCTGGCCAACATGGCAAAACCTTGTCTCTACTAAAAATACAAAAAACTGGTTGGGTATGATGATGCACGACTGTGGTTCCAACTACTCAGGAGGCTGAGGCAGAAAAATCACTTGAACCCAGGAGGCAGAGGTTGCAGTTAGCTGAGATCGTGCCACTGTACTCCAGCCTGGACAACAGAGAGAGACTCAGTCTCAAAAAAAATGAATCAAAAAAATTTAAAAGCATACCATGTGCTAAGCACTGTGCTAGGTACTGAAGGTGAATAGGATACAGTCCTTGCTCTCCAAGAATGTATAGTACAGTGGAGAAGAGAAGTACAGGAAGTAATCATTGCAAACTAGTTTGAAAAGTACTATGGTTGAGGTTTGAATAAACCGCTGGAGCACAAAAAGATCGACTTTCTCTGCCTGGGAAAGGAAGGCGGAACTTCAAAGATGTCTTCACAGCTGAATCTTAAAGGATGAGTAGGAGCTCATCAGAGGAGACGGAAGTCATTCTACAAGTCCAAAACTATGCATGTGCAAAAGCCCAGAGGCTTGAAGAACATGTTATGTTTAGAAAGTGAGAGAAAAGTTTGGTGTGGTTAAGCTTTGAGTACTTGAGGGAAATAGCAAGATAAGAGGCCTAAGAAGTAGGCAGGGACAAAATTATAAAGGGCCTTGCATGCTACACAAAAGAAAGGATCTTTCTTCCTGTGGCATGGGGACCTACTGACAGGCTTTCAAGCAGGGCAGTGATATTATCAGAGCTGTGCATTAGGAAGGTCTAATGAGCAGTATAAAATGTGCGACCCAGGCAGCAGGAGGAATACAGGACTGCTAGAGGCTCTGCAGGATTTGGCCAACTCCTTAAGCGCCCTGGGGTAGATTTCCTATTTGTTTCTCAATTGTTAAAGAGGAATAGCCTTTTCTTCCCCTTCTTTACATGGAGCTAATGAGACTAAATGAGATCATAAGTCCTCTGAGCCTCACAGAAGACAGCTTCCAGGTTTCAGCTAGATGGTTGAAGGTGGAGACAAGAATAGGCTGCACCATGTAATTGAACACATACTCGTGCACATCTTATGCATTTTTAAAAATGTGTATTAGTCTCATAGCTCGATTCAACTCAGCTGTGAACTCAAGGGCAGGATCCAGAACATCTTGTGTTGTCCACAACCCTTAGCACAAAGGGAGAGCACTGAATGAGTCCTCAGCACCTATCTGCAGATTAGTTGCATACGGTGTCCCCTCTCAGGCAGACCACCTGAGACTGAAGCATCACAGGAAGGCCACAGTATTATTTGGGACTAGTGGCAATGTTATATTTCAAGGTTCATTCCCTAGGAGTGGACAAAAAGATTCCAAGCCTTGTTTGACCAGGCCTATGAGTACTAGGCAAGGCCTCTTTACTTCCTGCCTTTGCAGGGAAATTCATAGAATTTCCCTTACTACAAAGTATAATCACAATTTTGCTAAGAAGTTGCAGCCTACAGCAACTTCAAATGTTACCTTTATCTTTCATTCAAAACATTTGGTGAAAGATATTGAGTAGAATATATGCATATTATTGTTATGAATAATCTTTCAGAATTTAGCTAGTTGTTTGCAGAAAAAGTCTAGAAAGAATGCTTAAAATTTTATATATCTACTTAGCGTTGTAATTAATGTAGCTATAACATGACAAGACCCTAGATATTTGAAATCCAAGTTTTGAGCCATTTCAGTAATGTATGGTCAGACTTTATAGAGGGGCCAAAGGGATATTTGAAGAGCATCCATGTGTTTTTCTTGTATGTCAAAAATTACTCTAGATTTGCATCAACCAAAGCCAGAAAGTCTGAAAGCATTCCCTGCATTTTAAAGCAAGCACTCTTCTCTCTCTCCTGACTTGTCAGAGATTGTGATCAGTCCACTGAACACAATGGCATTTCCTCCTATCCACACCTAATATAAACTCCAGCCAATTTAATGGGGTCTATTACATACTTTGGGGATGCAAGCACATAAAGTCTTTGGCTCTTGAGACACTCATCTTGTGTGCCAGGACCAGGTGCAGAAATACAAATACATATGTATTAAGCCTGAGACAGCTGCTTTGCCAGTGCTTTTGTGTTTTTTCTATTTAACTAGAAAGGTTGAGCTGGCACAATTTCCATCAATTATACCTAAAGTGTTATTTTTCTTGTGGAGGAAGAGAGTATATTTAATTCATCTACCCAGTATTGATGTCAAACCATTAAGGTTTTTAAGTTCATTAAATGAGAGTTGAAAATCAAAAGTGATGTTCTCAACTAACTAGAATGATCAGAAAATTGAGTATTCTGGTTAATTGAATTTTCTGGCTTAGTGGACAGTTATACTAGACAGACTTTTTGTGTTCTATCCATGTTCTTTAACTCTTTATAAAAATGTACCTATGCATTTTTGCTTTAGTAAGCATAGTGGACTGAACCTGATTGAATCTTGTTATCACTAAGAGTTATACAGTGTTTCTGTACTTTAGCTTCTATTGGATAAGATCATTGGAGGTAGAGGATAGTGACTAAATCTTGGCTGAACCTGAGGTATACCCTGGGAAATTGCTTTTGGAAACCTGTTTGGTTTCTTCTTATTTGCTTCTTTCCCTAAAAACAGAGTACATAAAAGAAAAATTCATAGCTAAGTGAAGACTTTGATTTGCTAACCTACATTTTACTGAATAAAAACATATTTTAGGGCAGAAAAATTGTACCTATGTCATCTGAGAAAAATGTTTTAAAGAAGCTTACAGCCAGAAAAATGAGACCTTGCATGTCCAAAGGAAACAAGCAGGGAATTTAGTTCATCATGACCTATCTACTCAATTTATTCCCTAGCTGAATTTATCTCACAGCAATTTTCAGGGACCCACTTACCGCTTGGATTTTTCTGTAGTGCAAATGCTAGGTTCTACTTATGAAATATCTAAGATTCTTGGTGGTGAATAGAACTGCTTTATACTTTTTTTCCATCCCTGTACCTTAAATGGTATAATTATTGAAAGGGAAAGATGGCCTATGGGTCCGAAAACTGGCCTTCCAGCACTTTTCACCATAATGGACTTATAGTCAATGTTCTTGATCCATTTTCAGGCAAGTATTACATTGTTTATACTTCTGCAAACCTTCATTTGTCTTCAGTAATAACTGTTTATCATGCCAAATGGTGTAGAGGGAGTGAGAACTGTGTAGAATTATACTACTGCTGTATTTATTTCCTGGATAACATTTTTGTTAGTTTGTCACATGATTAATGGATTTGTTTCTATTAACATGTAAGGCCTTCTTGACCTAATCATTTTCCACACATGTTCCTGTGTAAATTCTAAATCCAAAGGTGCTAGGTCAGTAGCTAAATCGAGTTTATAGAAGAAAGGACCACTGCAAAGTCAATTATTCGAATTTGGCACTGGGTCGTTTACTTGCCTTTGGGATGGTTTTGAACACTCATTTATCCCAAATGCAAAAACCTGAAAGCTGAAATGATTAAAGTTTGGTGGACTATTATAGTAGAAATCTGGAGATAAAAATTGCTTCTAAAAGGAACTGTGGTTAGTCATCTTAGTAACCAAAAAACTTAATTCCAAACATTCAGGAAATGGCAAAGAAGGTAGAGGCAAACTGAAAAAGTAGTAAAATGGTAAGTGGGGAAAGACAAGTAAGGAGATAAGGGAAAACTGTGAAAATTGACAAATTTCAAAAACATTGCAATATTAAAATAGTGAAAGGAGAGTAGACATAAAGGAGAAGTAGAAGAAATTACAAGGAAAAAAAAGCAATAGATACAGATAGAAAGATACCAAAACTTTTAGCATAGTGATTAAGCTTATGGGCTGAGGAGCCAGACTGCCTAAATTCAAATTCAAATACCTCCCCATTTCCCCCTCTCCTCTGTCCCTGGCAACCACCATTCTACTCTTTGCTTCTATGAGTTTGACTATTTTAGATTTTTCATATGAGTAGTATCCTGCATTTGTCCTTCTTGTCTGGCCTATTTCAGTTAGCCCAATATCCTCCAGGTTTGCCCATGTTGTCACATGATTTCCTTCTTTTTAAAAGTGGAATAATAACCCATTGTATGTGTATACCACATTTTCTTTATTCATTCATTCATCAGTAAACACTTAGAGATCTACTGTAAAGCATAGCATCTATAGTTAACACTACTGCATTGTATACTTAAAAATTTGCTAAGAGAGGCCGGGCAGGGTGTCTAACACCTGTAATCCCAGCACTTTGGGAGGCTGAGGCAGGCGGATCACTTGAGGTCAGGAGTATGAGACCAGCCTGGCCAATATGGTGAAACCCCATTTCTACTAAAATACAAAACTTAGCCAGATGTGGTGGTGCTTGCCTGTAACCCTAGCTACTCAGGAGGCTAAGGCAGGAGAATCATTTGAACCCAGGAGGTAGAGAGATGGAGGTTGCAGTGAGCTGAGATTGCACCACTGCACTCCAGCCTGGGCAACAGAGCAAGACTCTGCCTCAAAAAAAGAAAATTTGATAAGAGGGTAGATCTTATGTTAGCTGTTGTTATTACAACAAATAAATAGGGCAGGAGAAAACTTTTGGAGGCAAGGGATAGTTTTATGGCATAGATTGTGGTGATGGTTTCATGGATGTATACTTATCTCCATATTCACCACGTTGTAGATATTAAATATGTACAGCTTTTGGTATGTCAGTCATATGTTTCTTTGTTTTCTATTGCTTTAACTGAATACCTGAGACTGAGTAATTTATAAAAAAAAAATAAATATATTTCTTACATTTCGGAGGCTGAGAAGTTCAAAGTTGAGGGGCCACATCTGGTGAGGGCCTTCTTGCTTGTGAGGACTCTCTGCAGAGTCTCAAGGAGCGCAGGGCATCACATGGCAAGGGGCTCACAAGAGATGGGCAAATTGGCCTTTGTAACAGACCTACTCTTGTGGTAACTAATGCACTGCCTCAATAACCCGTTAATCCATAAAGAGATTATTTGTGAGGGCAGAGCCGTCATGACCCAATCAGCTCCATAAAGGCTTCACCTCTTTATACTGTTACATTGGGGTTTAAGTTTCAACATGAGCTTTGGAGGAGACAAACATTTAAACCATAGCATACCTTAATAAATTGGTTTCAAAAATTCAAATTCAAGCTAAGACGCTTTCTACTTGGGTGACCTTGGACAAGTTACTTAATTTCTCTGTGCTTTAGTTTTCTCATTTGTTCAATGGGCATAATAGCAGTACCTACTTCACAGGGTTATTGTGAAAATTTATTGAGTTAGCAATATTTAAAACAGTACAGTTCCTGCCACAGGGTAATCACTTATTAGATGTCAGCTATTATTTCTATTATATGCCAAAAACAGAGGAGAGCCAAACCTTACTACCAATGAAAGTAAAAAATTATAAGAGGTATACTAATATGTAAAGAGAAAATAGATGTCTGAGCAAGTCTCAGGTCCAATAAGAAAAGATTATTGGAAATCCATAATGCTAACTTCTGATACCAGTACTAGAAAAAAAGATTGTTGCAAAATCTTTGCTAGTAACAACTGTTGAACAGTGCAGGTATCTGGCTCTGCCTTGGTAAGGTAGCCACCTGCTGTTTTATATAAATTTCTTGATGATGTGATCAAAGCCCCTGAGCTTTAATGGACCTAAAACAACAAATGCATATAAGCAAATACAGCTGACTGAGCCCTGTGCTTTTTCTTAAAGATTGATTTTGTGGTTTATAACTCACCAGGGCATTTAAGAAGCTAGATATATCTGGAAAAACAAAAACAAAACAGTTGCCAAACCACAAAGCTGCAGACGCATTTCAGAAATATGCTTTCAGAAATATGTTTACAGAAGCTGGTCTCTTCCATGAACATGTTTGTATTGATGATGTGAAAGACAAAATGCACCAGACAATTAAGGAAATGATTGTATTCAGGTATTGCAACAGGGAGAATATTTATTAATGAAGACCAGCTCAAAGGAAAGAAGAATGCCTGGCATTTTATAGAGACAGGTAAACAAGGGAGTCATCTATAAGTCTTTTTGGAGTTGTGAGGAAGGATGGAGATAGATATTCTTTTAGGATAATGTGTCAGTGTAGGATAGTCACTTGTGGTTAGCCTTCTCCTGGAAAACGAAAGGTTGGGGGGCATTTTTTTAACCATTACTGCTTTCTAGGATGCACAGGGCTCAGATAAACTTCAGTACTGTCATTTCTTTTGTTTAAAATGCATATCATTTATCATTGAGCAACTCAGAGGAGAACATAAGGCTCCTAAGTGAGGTGAAGCTGAAGTCTAAGAAATAGTCTCTCAAGGACTCTTGTTGGTGTTGTTCCTGTAAAGCCACTTGAACCATCTATCGAGAGGCAGTGGCAAAGGTCAGTTGTTTTAGGGTCCTGGAAATTAGGCATATTAAAAGAGGGGTGGCAACAATGAAAAAAGAAATGTTGGCCAAGTGTGGTGGCTCACACCTATAATCTCAGCATTTTGGGAGGCCCAGGTGGGTAGATTGCTTGAGCTCAGGAGTTCAAGGCCAGCCTGGGCAACATGGCAAAACCTTGTCTCTAAAAAAAAATACAAAAAATTATCTGGGTGTGGTGGCATGTACCTGTAGTCCCAACTGCTTGGAAAGCTGAGGTGGGAGGATCACTTGAGCCTGGTGGAGGTTACAGTGAACTGAGCTCATGCCACTGCTTTCCAGCCTGGGTAACAGACTGATATTCTATCTTGAAAAAAAAAAGTTAATACAAAAGATTATATTAAAGAGCCAAGAATTGAACCCTGAACACAACCAGTCCAATGGATTCCAAGGCATCAATGGAAGAAAACTTTTCCATTTTGCAGCACCACTCATGGAGCTAGGGTGTGGGTACTCTTGGCAATGTTGTTTGTTCACAGTCTTGGTTACTGCTATGGTTTATATGTGGTTTCCCCCTGCCAAAACTCATGTTGAATTTCATCCCCAGTGTTAAGAGGTGGGGCCTAGTGGGAGGTATTTTGGGTCGTGGGGGCAGATACCTCATGAATAAATTAATGCCCCCTGCAGAAGTTAGTGAGTTTTTATTCTCTCATGGGAATGGATTGGTTCCCACATGAGCGAGTTGTTAAAAAAAAAAAAAAAAAGTCTAGTATCCTCAGTTTCTCGCTCTTGCTTCCTCTCTCACATGTGATCTCTTTGCACACATCTGCTCTCCTGCTTTCTGCCATGAATGGAAGCAGTATGAGAGAGGCCCTCACCAGATGCAGCTGCCCAATTTTTGAACTTTCCAGCCACCAGAATTGTAAGCCAAATAAACCTCTTTTCTTTATAAGTTATCCAGCCTCAGGTATTCTGTTATAGCAACACCAAATGGATTAAGATAGTCTCATGTAAAAGGTATGCATGACTTGAGAATTTCTCACAACTCCTGTCATAGTCTAGGCAGCAGCTTGTTCAAGGAGAATTCTAGTCGTGCATGGTCTGCTGCAGTGCTGTGTTCTTCTAGGTTGATATTGAGCCATTGGAGTTTAGCTTGCAGGGTTGCCTCGGATTCTGGAAAAGAGGGCAAGCTCCAAGACTTATACATTCTAGGATAAGAGAAAGACAGCTGTGTGCATTGGCTCCATAAAGTCAGCCTTAGTTCCTTAAAAGTGTCTGATCATATCTGATTCAATGAATGAGCATCATTCACAAATATGACATTCCAGGCAAGGCCTTGGTTACATACCAGTGTTTCTAATCATATCCTGGTAAGAAGGGCAGACAGATTTTTATTGAACCAATGCAGATAATTATATTGCTAGGAAAATAAGAAGACTATGAGAATTTCCAAATCCCGGAGAAGTCAGGGGTATAAGATATCATTTACAAATGTTTCATTTCAGTTTACAAAAGCATGATCTACTAGATAGTTATAAATTATAGATAGTGTATGAGAGAAGAGAAATGGGAAGTGAGTTTCTTATATATCCAGAAAATAGAATATTAAAGCTTTAGCAATATTCCAAACAAAACCGAAATCATCCCTCCTCAGTCATTCAGATCTATGTAATTAGTTCTTTTTCTACTCCACCTTGGGTTAGGGCTATCTTATTAACACACCTACTTCTCAGCTAGAGTTCTCAAAATCCTGCCTCAATTCACTAGCGTGGTCTCAAAGTTGTTTAAACCATCTCATAATAAGCCTGTACACAAAAGTACCTGGAGTAGTTCTTTTTCACAGTGCTTTAAGAAAGTCCTTTGTTGAAGATGAAGCCCTCTAGCTTGTAGTCGATTGCAAGTGCTTTCAGGGAAGCATTGGGGTAAAATCTAAAAAGCTGTCTACCTGTAGATGATACAAGTGTTACAATAGCTATGGTTACCTTGTTGCTGAACATTTTCAAAAGGGAAAAAATACAATGAGAGTTCATTACAAGAATAATAATGCAACTGACAAAGAGATGTAGTTTCTGTGGCATGTAAAATGAGATAAAACTCAATCCAAAAACTTTTTTTGACAAAATATCTATTTTTAAAAAAACTTTAATTTTAAATTTGGGGATACTTGTGAAGGTCTGTTACATAGGTAAACTTGTGTCACAGGGGTTTGTCATACAGATTATTTCATCACCCAGGCATTAAGCCCAGTACCCAATAGTTATCTTTGCTCTTTTCTTTCCTCTCACCCGCTACCCTCAATAGACCCCAGTGTCTGTTGTTTCCTTCTGTGTACATGATTTCTTGTCATTTAGCTCCCACTTATGAGTGAGAACATGTGGTATTTGGTTTTCTATTCCTGTATTAGTTCGCTAAGGATAATGGCCTCCAGCTTCATCCATGTTTCTGAAAAAGACATGAGCTGCTTATTTTTTATGGCTGCATAGTATTCCATGGTGTATATGTACCACATTTTCTATATCCAATCTGTCATTGATGGGCATTTAGGTTGATTCCATGTCTTTGCTATTGTGAATAATGCCACAGTGAACAGTCACGTGCATGTGTCTTTATGGCAGAATGATTTATATTCCTCTTGGTATATACACAGTAGTGGGATTGCTGAGTCAAATGGTAGTTCTACTTTTAACTCTTTGAGGAATCACCAGACTGCTTTCCTCAGTGGTTGAACTGGTTTACATTCCCATCAACAGGGTGTAAGTGTTTTGTTTTTCTCTGCAACCTCACTAGCATCTGTTATTTTTTTTGACTTTTTAGTAGTAGCCACTCTGACTGGCTTGAGATGGAATCTCATTTGGCTTTGATTTGCATTTCTCTAATGATCAGTGAGATGGAGCTTTTTTTCCTATGTTTGTTGGCCACATGTATGCCATCTTTTGAAAAGTCCCTTGCCTACCTTTTAATGGGGTTTTTGTTTTTCTCTTGTAAATTTGTTTAAGTTCCTTAAAGATGGTGGATATTAGACCTTTGTCAGATGCATAGTTTGCAAATATTTTCTCCCATTCTCTAAGTTGTCTGTTTACTCCATTGATAGTTTGTTTATTTCACTGTGCAGAAGTTCTGAAGTTTAATTAGATCCCATTTGTCAATTTTTGCTCTTGTTGAAATTGCATTTGTTGTCTTTGTCATGAAATCTTTGCCCGTTCCTATGTTCAGAATGGTATTACCTGGGTTGTCTTCCAGAATTTTTATAGTTTTGAGTTTTACATTTAAGTCTTTGATCCATCTTGAGTTGATTTTTGTATATGGTATAAGAAAGGGGTCCCGCTTCAATCTTCTACATATGGCTAGCCAGTTGTCCCAGCACCATTTATTGAATAGGGAGTCTTTCCCCCATTGCTTGATTTTGTCAGCTTTGTCAAAGATCAGATGGTCATAGGTGTGCAGCCTTATTTCTGGGCTCTCTATTCTGTTCCATGGGTCTATGTATCTGTTTCTGTACCAGTACCATGCTGTTTTGGCTACTGTTGCCCTGTAGTATAGTTCCAAGTTTGGTAACATGTTGCCTCCAGCTTTGTTCTTTTTGCTTAGGATTGTCTTGGCTATTTGTGCTCTTTTTTGGTTCCATATGAATTTTAAAATAGCTTTTTTCTAGTTCTGTGAAGAATGTCATATGTAGTTTGATAGGTATAGCACTGGATTTATAAGTTGCTTTGAGCAGTATGGCCATTTTAATTACATTGATTCTTCCTATCCATGAGCATGAGATGTTTTTCTATTTGTTTGTGTCTTCTCTGTGATTTATTTGAGCAATGTTTTGTAATTCTCATTATAGAGATCTTTCTCCTCCCTGGTGAGCTGTATTCCTAGGTATTGTGTGTGTGTGTGTGTGTGTGTGTGTGTGTGTGTCAGTTGTGAATGGGAGTTCATTCATGATTTGGTTCTTGGGTTGACTGTTGTTAATATGTAGGAATGCTAGTGATTTTTGTACATTGATTTTGTATCCTGAAAATTTGCTGAAGTTGTTCATCGGCTAAAGGAGCTTTTAGGTTGAGACTATGAGGTTTTCTAGATAAAGAATCATGTCATCTGCAGAGATAGTTTGACTTCCTCTCTTCCTATTTGGATGTCCATTATTTCTTTCTCTTACCTGATTGCTGTGGCTAGGACTTCCAATACTACGTTGAATAGGAATCATGAGAGTGGGCATCTTTGTCTTGTCCATGTTTTCAAGGGGAATACTTCCAGCTTTTGTCCATTCAGTATGATGTTGACTGTGGGTTTGTCATAGATGGCTATTATTATTTTGAGATATGTTCCTTCAATACCTAGTTGAGAGTTTCTAACGTGAAGCGGTGTTGAATTTTATTGAAAGCCTTTTCTACATCTATTGAAATGATTATATAGTTTTTGTCTTTAGTTATGTTTATGTGCTGAATCACATTTATTGATTTGCGTATACTGAACCAACCTTGCATCCCAGAGATGAAGCCTACTTGATCATGGTAGATTAGCATTTTGATGTGCTACTGGATTCAGTTTGCAAGTATTTTTGCATTAATATTCATCAAGGAAATTGGCTTGACATTGTCTTTTTTGTTGTGTCTCTGCCAGGTGTTGGTATCAGGATGATGCTGGCCTCATAGAATGAGTTGAGGAGGAGTCTCTCCTCCTAAATTTTTTGGAATAGTTTCAGTAGGAATACTACCAGCTTTTCTTTATACATCTGGTAGAATTGGCTGTGGATCTATCCAGTGGCAGGCTTTTTTTTGGTTGGTAAGGCTATTTATTACTGATTCAATTTTGGAACTCATTATTGGTCTGTTTAGGGAATCAGTTTCTTCCTGGTTAGGTTTTAGTAGGGTGTGTATGTCCAGGGATTTATCCATCTCTTCTGGGTTTTCTAGTTTGTATGCATAGTGTTCGAGGTAGTTTCTGATGGTTATTTTTGTTTCTGTGGGGTCAGTGGTAACATTTCCTTCATCATTTCTCATTATGTTTATTTGAATCTTTTAGTCTAACTAGTGGCCTATTTTATTAATTTTTTCAAAAAGCCAACTTTTGGATTCATTGGTCTTTTGAATGGCTTTCATGTCTCAGTTTCCTTCAGTTCAGCTCTGATTTTGGTTATTTCTTATCTTCTGCTAGCCTTGGGGTTGATTTGTTCTTGCTTCTCTAATTCAGTTGTAATGTTAAGTTATGAATTTGAGATCTGTCTACCTTTTTGATGTGGGCATTTAGTACTAGGAATTTCCCTCTTAACACTGCCTTAGCTGTTTCCCAGAGATTCTGGTATATTGAATCTGTTTTCTTACTCATTTCAAAGAACTTCTTGATTTCTGCCTTAATTTTATTATTTACCCAAAAGTTATTCAGGAGCATGTTTTTTAGTTTCCATGTAATTACATGGCTTTGAGTGATTTTCTCGGTCTTGACTTCTATTTTTACTATGCTGCGTTCTAAGCATGTATTTGGTGGTATGATTTTGGTTATTTTGCATTTGCTAAGGATTGCTTTATGTCCAATTATATGGTTGATTT
This sequence comes from Alouatta palliata, assembly GCA_004027835.1. Classification (NCBI taxonomy): domain Eukaryota; kingdom Metazoa; phylum Chordata; class Mammalia; order Primates; family Atelidae; genus Alouatta; species Alouatta palliata. Next base: position 27,843 of record PVKV010018848.1, read on the forward strand.
TAGAGTATGTGCTATGTGGCAATGAGAAGAGTGTATATTCTGTTGTTTTTGGGTGAAGAATTTTGTAGAGGTCTATCAGATCCAGACAAAATACCTATATACATGATTAACCTTTGTCTCAGTACATCTGTGTTCCTCTAAAGGAATACCTGAGGCTGGATAATTTATAAAGAAAAGAGATATTTGGCTCACCACTCTGCAGTCTGTACAAGAAGCATGGTGCCAGTATCTACTTCTGGTGAGGGCTTCAGGCTGCTTCCACTTATGACAGAAGGTAAAAGGAAGCCATGTATGCAAATCACTGAGAGAGGAAGCAAGAGAGAGGGGGAAGGTATCAGGCTCTCAAGGGAACTCTCTCAGAGGAACTAATAGAGTGAGAACTCACTCATTATTGTGAGATTACAACCAAGCCTTTTGTAAGGGATCCACCCCCATGACCCAACACTTCCCACTAGGCCCCTACCTCCAACACTGGGGATCAAATTTCAACATGAGGTTTGGAAGGCCAAATATCCAAACTATAAAAATCCTATTTTCAAAGAAGGGAAGATATTATATCTAATTTATAAAAATGCATGAACATCAGCTTTATAGAGAAAAGAGACACAGATATAACATATAATCTTGACATAATATATCATGAATATACCAAGCATATAGTTTTAATAAACCCAGAATATATCAAGAACGTCAAGAGATTCAGTAATCTGGAATAGTTCTTAAACATGTCTATATTAATAGAATTTCGTAGGTAAATCATGTGAATCCCCAGTTGAAAACTAAGGACTAGGAAAATGGTAGATTCAAAACAAAGAAGCAAAGTGGAAACCAAGTTAACACTTTAAAAAACTGAAATTATTACTGAAAATACTATACGATAGTTATCTAATATCTGGCAAAGCAGCATAAGGATTTTGACATATCTTGACCATTGACAGCACTAAAGAATCTGTAGTAATGTTCCATGCAGTTTACAATTTCTAAAATGTTTATGCTAATAACATTTTACCTATACCAATTTAACATAGAAAAAGCAGAGCATCTCTTCTGATTTGGCAACTCTTCCCATGCAACTCCTCAATAGTAATATATTGAATAAATCTAATTATTTCTAGCACTTCTCTTTCAATAAGGTCAAAGAACAAATCTTTTTTTTTTTTTTTTTTTTTTTTTTTGCCATTGTAACAGTGAGGAAACCAAATTCTAGCTTTGCATCAGAATATTTGATACTAAAGTTCTCTTTGTAAATATTATAAATAATCTCATCAAACCTTAGCCAGCCACCTCAACAAATAAAATTCCCTTTCTGTGATCCCTCTACAACTTTCTATATCTATATACATCCTTTATAACAACCTATTTAATTAGCAAAAAATGACTTGTTCATTAACAGACCCAAGTATACATAACTTCTCTGTAGCATGTAAAAATAAAAAGCAAAAGCATACAAAATTGCATGTAGTAATTAATGTTTCAGCATCGTCTTACTTAGAAATGGTCTAGGTATGTAATGAATATTTATTAATTGATTTAATTTAGTATCAACCCAAAGTTGTTAGTTACCTAAAGATTTTGTATATTCTCTTCAAGCTGATATATTATAAAACATAATTACTGTTGAAATAAAGTTTGTCAGAATAATGACTCACCTTGGTTAAACAAATTTAAATTATTATAATGATAAACACTTAGGAGAATTAATGTTAGCTCATTCAATCGGTAAACCTGACTATGTTTAGGAAGAATATTCTCAAGTAGAATAAAAATCTACCTGTATATTATGCCCAACGCTGATAAATCAGAAAAGATATGGCTGGTTTTAGTAAGCCAAAATTACTAAATTAGTCTCATCTGCCCAAGATTTACCTAAATTATGTGAGCTTGAATTCTTAAAATATTTGCGTTTGTTTTATAGGAATACTTTTTTTAGCATATTGAAAATCTTGAAAGTTCAATTTCCTTATTTTCTGGGGATTTTAGGAATATTCTATTTATCTAAATGCTTATTATTTCTACAAGCCAATGAGAATAGAACTCCTTTAATTTAAGAGATTTTATCATCTAATTTAGTAGTACTATCCAGAAGTAGAAAAATGTTACAAATTCACACAATGAGACATAAAGGCCTTTCTGAATGATAGACATCATCATCATCATTATTTAGGCTATTGCCATGAGGAAAATGTTCATTAGTAAGGAACGTCTTGAAGAAAAGGAAGGGAGCCACGAGTTTAATGGAAGCAGGTAAATAAGGGAGTCATCTACCAGTCTTATGGGTGTCCTGTGGAAGGATGGGGATGAGTCTTTCCTTAGAATATGCCAGGGCAATGCGGTCCTTTGCAGTTCTCCATTTCTCATAACACTAAAGGATGGAGGGTTTCTTAACCATCATTGCTTTCGAAAAGCACAGGGCCCAAGTAAATTTCACTATTGTCAATGAGAAAAGTCTACTTTGTCAATTTTGTCTATAGCTTTTCTCTGTATTCTCTTTTATCTGCCATATTATTTCTGGTTGCCTTTTTTGTTTGGATGGTTGGTTTTTTGCATTTTGGTTTTTTAGGCTTATGCTTTATATCACCAATTTAATTGTAAGTTCTGTGAGGAAAGGAAGTATGTCTTGTATTGATTTGTATTCTTCCTCCCCATCTCCCTCCTCTTTTTGCCTAGCACTTACTGTTCTGTCCCATCTACCTAAAGTTACTGATGTTCAGCAGGATGATAGATTATCTCTTTTTTATGTGCTAAGGCAGTAAACTTATAAAATATAAGCTTTTCATAATTGGAAAATAGCATTCACACCCAAGAACTTTCAAAATCACATATTTAATTCTTATTTAAAGATAATTGATAGATGGAGAAATATTTTTCTTTAATTGGTTTCTACATGGTTGCATATCTAGGGCTAAGCTATTCTTTGGCTAGATGATTGCCGAGTTCACCATCATGAAGCAAAGTCAGTGTCCAAAGATATTTTTACCAGCTTCTTGCTTGCCAGTGTACCTGTCTTATTGACTCAGCCTGTGAACTAGGGCACTATTTAGAATATGAAATGTTATTATGGAAGAGATTTCATGAAGAAGTTTATGCATTGTGTAGGCACTACAAAGAACTTTACAGTCTCATAGTAGCAAAGATGCCATTTTAACTATTGCTTATGCCTAGGCAATCTCAAGGAGAACTCAGAAAAAAAAAATGGGCTGGGCATTTGAAGTCTCTGTGAAAGCAAAATAAATGAAGCATTTAGGATGAGGTCTTAAAAATAACTTATAATACACTCTTGATGATAAAGAATGTTCTTTTACATCTAATCAGCAAGGCTTAATGGAAGCATAGTAAAAGAGCGGGTTAACCTTGACAAGGGGTTAAAGTGACGCGGTATCACTGATAGCACATAAGTTAAAGGACACCAGTGAAGTCAATGAAGACAGTTTTAGTGAAGAAAACAAAAAACAGCTTCACTCTTCATTGTAATAATTGCATTTACAGACAGGCAACCACATTATCCAGCCCAGGAGATTATGCATTTGTATGTTCTACACTCAGCTTTTATAAGCAACAATGCCAAGACTAACTTTTTAAAAATTCTAAGTTATGTCATAGTATCAGTACAGAGAATCCAATCTCTAACATCTTCTATATCTGGCCGAGCAAGATTGTACTTAAGGCCCCTTCTAGATTCTAGCTTTCTTAAAATCCTGTAAGTGATTACCAGTGTTCCTCGTGATGACGCCAGGGTACTACAAATTTTTGAAGTGATTCCTAAATCCAGGGAAAGGTGATTCTCTCTTGTTCAGTATAGTTATAATATTCTTCTGCTTTGAAAATCTGGGATCCTGAATGGAAAATATTACCAGTTTACCTGAATATTTACTGTACTGAAACACTTCATTCCCTGATCATTCTGGGTCATTTACTTATAATCTTTGTAGGTGGATTTTTGTTTTTCTTAAAAGAAGGGGGAGCTTTAGGGGCCTAGATCTCAAGGGTTAGATCCTTGGCTGTTAAGACTCCCTTGGATTGCTTTTTGACTGTTGGCTGTAGCAACTTGTTTTCTTACAGAGATGAAGCATCTGGTTTTTGTTATCTCAATGATGCTGTCCTGGGAATATTACGATTGCGACGGAAATTTGAGCGTATTCTCTACGTGGATTTGGATCTGCACCATGGAGATGGTAAGCCCTTTGGTTTCAAATATGCTTTGCTGCTAGGACAGCAGGTTTTTATCTGTTATCTGCTTCTAGGCAACTGGTAAAAGGAGAAATGTCTGCTGTAATTGAAATTTTCCTAATTGAAAATTTAAAGTAGGTCATGTAGCGATTCCTCTAACTGATGCAGTTGCTGCTTTGCTGGCTAACCCAGACTCCTGTAATTTTCTCTCCTCTCTCCTCCTGTAGCAAACCTACAGAACTAATAGAGAATTTTAAGAAGTGAAATTCTTACCTAGTGTTTACTCCAGTGCTCAGTAACCTCCCTCAGGCCATTTCCATTGGTTCTAAGGGAATCTATAGTTAGAGATAACAGTTTTGTCTCTTTTATTCATGCTATTCTCAAGATAGAGTGGGTATATGGGCTAACATTCTGAATTTTTCACCAATAGGCTGCCAACTCGTGTAGTGATCAGAATCTGTGTCATTTTCTTTGGATTGCTAAAATATTTAGTGCCACACAAACAGGACATCTTCCCTAATGTTTAATAGCAGAATCTCTTAACAGTTTGCCTTAACCTATTAATTCTCTCTTAGAAGACTCCACTGACAGGACTTATCTGACCCTCCTATATATTTTCCATCTAGAATGTAGAGCTCTAGTGACAGTTGCCACATTCTGTTTCTTTAAGAAATACTGTCTGGGACACGTAGTATTTTCATTTATTTAAGAACACTTATCTTGTAAATTCTTAAAAATACTCCTCCCCCACATCAGTGATTGCTATTTCCCCATTTCCAGGGATTTTTTTTTTTTTTTTGAGACAAACTAACATAATCGAGGCATAGGAGGAAAATAATATTATATGTCTGAAGTTAGGGTCAGCTCTGCTGCCAAAACAGAGAAAGAAGGATGAAATTGTGGAGGGAACCTTTGCGGGGAGTTTCATCTGCATGGATGCTACCATGCGACAATGACAGAAAATTAAAGGTAACAGAGAGAAGAGAGGTTAAAACCACCGATATACTACTTTGAGAACCATTTTCACTGAATATCTGAATACTCAACCAGTGCAAAGCATAGCCTTGCTCACAAGCCTTCAGAGACTCCTTATTGCTTATAACAAGGGGTAGAGTTTGACCTATGTCTTATTTTTGTATGGCCAGTAAGCTAAGAATGGTCAAGAATAGGTTTTCCAGCCAAGTGCAGTAGCTCACACCTGTGATCCCAACATTTTGGAAGGCTGAAGTGGGAGGACTATTTGAAACCATGAGTTTGAGACCAGCCTGGGCAACAAAGCGAGAACCCCATCTCAAAAAAAATAGCTGGGTATGGTGCTGTGTGCTTATAGTTCTAGCTTCTCAGGAAGCTAAGGCAGGAGGATCACTTGAGCCCAGGAGGTCGAGGCTGCAGTGAATTATGATGGTGCCACTGCACTTCAGCTTGGGCAACAGAGCAAAGCACTGTCTCTTAAAAAATTTTTAAAAATAGTTTTTCCATTTTTAAAGGGTTGTAAAAGAGAAAAGATTTTTAAAAATGTGTCTGTGTGTGTGTGTATATATGTGTGTGTGTGTGCAATAGAGACCTTGAGTAATTTGCAAAGCCAAAAATGTTCACTATTTAGCCAGTTAGTTTGTTGACCCCTGGCCTAGAGCAATGGTTCTCAGACTGAAAGTGCATCAGGATGACCTGGGGAAGTTTGTTTTAAAATGCACACTGCTGGGCCATATCCACCAGATACTCAGATTTAGTAGGTCTGACATGGAACCAAAGAAATTACATTTTAACACCTCAGTTGTTCTGCAGGCCACACTTTGAAAAACAGTGGTCTTCAAGGTAAAGTTCACACTCTTTACCCAGTCTTTCAAGGCCTACCTTGAATAGGCCTGACTTCATCTTTCCACCCTTATCTCTCATTACTTGCTGTCCAGGCTACACTACTCAATGAGCATGTCTAACTATTCATGACATGTCTCACTGTTCCTAGACATGTCTCACTATTTCTACCTCCCTGGCTTTGCCTCCTTTTCTCCTAATTTAGTTTTGTTTCACCTGTCCCAAGTTCTACTCATCTGTTCAAGTTCCAGCAGTAGCAGACTTCCCCTGACCACTCCAACTCAAGTGTTCTCTCCCTCCTCTCAAATCCTGTATTGTTCATATCACCAACTTGATATTTCATTACATATTGCCTTGTTTTTTTTATTAATTTTTTAAATGTATCTGTGTCTTCTCTTCCCATAGAAACTGAATTCCTTCAGAGCAGACATCAAGTTGTTTACTTCTTCTTGTTTTATACAATGCGTTGAACCAACAGTACTATGCATAAGTAGTGGCTCATTAAAATATTTAATGAATGAATTATTACAAAATTCAAACTATTAGTATCGAAGTTTAAGAATAGAATCAACTCTGTAGAACCATATAAGAATGAACCGAGACTGTCACCTGAAACTGTTCTTTCCATTTGCAATGTTATTTCTACACCCTTCAGAGTTTCCTGTTTTAGCCAACTTTTATGGTGTGTTTCATTTCAGTTTATTTCCCCTCTTCAGCACCTCCCTTCCAGTGACCCCTGCCCCACCCCCAAACTCTTATGCATTTGGTTTATTTTAAATCTCCCATGATTACATAACTAGCATCCTGTGGTGGCTTCACTAGCCACCCCTACCCCGTGCTTGCCTTCTTTCATCTACCTAACCACTCTCCTCTTTCCCACCAAGTCCATAGCCTCCTCCTGTCTGTCTACATCTCCTTTTTAAGTATGATTTTATAACTGTGCCTAATGGTATTTCCCATGAGAAGAAATACAAATGGCCACTAAACTTATGAAAAGGTGCTCAACACTCTAATATTCAAAGAAAGACAAATTAGAGCAAGACCATTCTTTCTGCCTAAGATTAAAGAAAGTAACAATAGTTTGGGAGCTCTCATACGTGATTGGTCAAAGTGTAAATTGGTACAACATTTCTAGATGGATCAATAATCAGGATTTTATGAATTATCCTTGTTTAAGACTTCATTTCTAAGTTAAAATACTATTTTCATGTATTTTGTTTGTTTTATTTTGTTTACTTCATGCTTTTTGCCTAGAGCCTTTAACTGGTTTTAACTGCCTCCCTAGGGCAAAACATAAGGCTTGGGAAATTCAAACATACCTGTAATATACAAATAGAATTAATCTTTTTTTTAAGTTGCTGTTGGCCTGTAATGAAGACTGAAAACATTGAGTAAACACACAGACAATTTCTTTGTTTGAAGTAAGAAAGAGGACAGTACCTGAATTTGCTAATAGTTCTCCTGTTTTACAGATTGATGATCTGAATATAGTGTGACTGTATGTGACTCTGAGAGGAAAGGGGTAGAGGTGGGCAGTGTGTTTACCTGTATAAGTAGAGGCTTGTGAGACTTACTTGAAATCCCAGCTTTTCTCTCCTAGGCCTCTAATCGTTTACTAACTCAGTTAAAATGGAGAACAGACCCCTTTCTTGAAAAGTTTTTCCGCCATCTTTCTTCAGGCATTAAAACACTGTTATAAGGCTGCTATTAGAAAACAAGGTCATAGCTGTTTTTAGCCAAAAAGGGTTGTCACATTGTACATCTTTGGAAAAAAGTCCCAAGACTTTAACTATAACCACTTAAACAAAACAGAACATAGAACTTGTAAGATGGTGCCAGTTTCCCATATTCAATTCTGTTGATAATGCCTCAATTCTAGGCTCTCGCCCTTCCCTACCTTTTAGAACAGGTTGTCAAAGAAAGCCCAGATACCCCAATGCTTGGAAAGGGGAAGTCTAGTTATAGTTTCCCATGAGTTTGAAAAGTAACCCCTAAACTTCACTTGGGACCAAAGTTCTACCTCATTTTGTAATTACAAGATTAGGGACCAGAGGTTCATATTACTTTTATTCCTCAGCTTGTTAGTTTTGTTAGTTATGCCTTCTCATCTCCCCTCCTTCTCACAGCTACTTTATAGATTTTCAGATGTTGAAAATAGGGATGCCATATGTGAAATGATTCTTTTGATGTTTCTTTATCTGGTAGGTGTAGAAGACGCCTTCAGTTTCACCTCCAAAGTCATGACCGTGTCCTTGCACAAATTCTCCCCGGGATTTTTCCCAGGCAAGTGATCATAAACTCAATATTACATTTGATGACTAAATACTGAAATTCGTCTATACATTTCTTATACTTGGATAGTTCCATGCTGTTAATACCTTATTGCTTAATAATACCTATTCTATGCAAAATTTTAACACATTTCACCTCAGGTGACAATAACAAGAAAAATGACAATGAAGTTGTTTCTTTTTCCAGGTGAATTTTATGGACTGTCAATAGATCACTTATGCTTACTATACTGCTAGATACCCCATGCAGCTCCTAACACCCTGAATAATTACAGTGATAAATTGATATTATGTCAACCTAAAAAGGATGAAGCCAAGCAAAGGAGTTAAATCTCTTATATTTTCATTTGATCCAGTAAGATGAAAACTAAGGTTTTTCAGTTTCCTTATGGTTTGCCTGCTTTTCCAAGATTGTTTACAATAGTTACTTCTTTATATTATTTTTCTTAATTTCTTTCCCTAGAAACTATCACTAATTTGGGATTGTTCTCCTAACTGACCTTTTCAGTCTTCTGAATTCCTAACAGGAAATCCTTTAAGTTTTCTGGGTTCTCATGTTCTTAATAACTGATCATAGTGCTCTTCTCTTTTATAGGAACAGGTGATGTGTCTGATGTTGGCCTGGGGAAGGGACGGTACTACAGTGTAAATGTGCCCATTCAGGATGGCATACAAGATGAAAAATATTACCAGATCTGTGAAAGGTATGGCAGTAACACTGAGCCAATAATAAGTGGATTGTAGTTCTGTAGGATGAAATGGCCCCCATCTCACAATGTAAACAAGAACAATGTAAAAAAGAAAACAACTATATACCTATAAAGCTTTTGTATACTAGTCAGTATGCTTATTTGATCAGTAGCTATCTCCTGTATGAGAGAGCCAAGCAGTTGGACCAGAGCCATACTCCAGGTTGAATCTTACCCACTGCTCAATATGATTAAGGCCTTCCCAAGAGCAGAGCTTTTAGGCTATCCTGAAGATTCCCTTGTTTGCTACTTTCTTAGCTAAAGAAACCTGCATGTATATTATTTCATTAACCTGATAGGGTTCATTTCAGTTGTCAGGGTTCATTATGGGGACCTGTGCTTTCTTCTAATTGTGTAAATATTAGACAATTGACTATTATTATTTTTCATGCATTCTTACGTTCTGTCCCCTGTGTTAAAATTGGAGTCAGATACCTGTTCTTTCTACACTATGGCTAAGGATTAAGTTACAGACGATCATAGGCAGACAGATTGGTGCCAATGTGTGGACCACTGGGGTTGAAAAGCCCTATGGAATGGGGATGGGGGGTTGTGCTAAACTCATATTCATAAAAATTGAGATTGATCAGGCACAATTGGTGGCAGAGAAAGCAAATCTGACTAGAAGTCAGCCAGTCAACATTACTGAAGGTAAGTAATGGGGATGGAGGTACTCTTGATCTCTCCCCAGCTCAGCTCATATTTCTCCCATCCTCTGGTGAAGGTTCTTCCCAAAGGAGCATGCCTGCACTGGCCATTATAACTGGCAGTTGTATAAGCAAAGTGGTACTATTAAAAAATAAAAACTTTATGCTTCAAAAGTGCCTCTTAGCTCAAGAGATTTGGTGAGCCAAGTCATCATTCAGTCATTCAGCAGCATTAGCTTCTTCATAATTTTAATCATGTCTTCTGGCTACCTCTTTGTATTATGACACTGAAAAAATTTTTTTATTTTTTTGGAGCCTGCCACTGATGGTTTAATTGCCTTTCTTTGTTCCGCTTAAGCTCTCTGCTGTCCTTGAGATGCGCAGATCAGAGCTGCTTATGTAACTTTACTAATAAAGATATCCTCCAGTTCTATGTAAAAGGAGAATTATTTTGTTTTCCTTTTAATCCCCTTCTTAGCAGTGCCCGATTTTGTTGCCCTTTTTTTTTGCCATAACAGGAAACTAAGTTGTTCTCTTCAGTGCACTATCCATAGTGTTTCCTAGAGCCTTTTGCTGGGTCTTAATTGAAAGGTCAGCACTCATCATCCTGCAAGCATAGTTTGTAATATCTAGTGCTCCCTAAATGGATCACCTTACATGTGCTCCTATTGAAGCTTATCTGCTAATCATAAACCCTCCTGAGATCTTCCTTTATCTCCCACCAACTTGGTAATTCACTGCCTGGGAAAGCTGAGTATTATCTGCAGACTTGAGGATTTTCCAGTGCCTACCCCCAAGGAAGTGTACTATTTATCCTTCTTCAGTCAGAAAAAATATCTGTTTCTACCCTACATTTTCTTTTTGTTTTTTTTCCTGTAGACCAGTTTCTACTACATGATAAAAAATATTAAAAAATATTTTAAATCCCATAGTAATTCATGTTTTAAAATAGCCTTGGTATCAAACTTAATCAGAAGTGTTTTTAAAGTAAGTTTAGCCCCAAGGAAAAGATCTGTAGAAGATTACACATGATTTCCCTTTACAAAAACCATGATGCCACCCACAACTCAATAGATTGATGGCTTTTGTGTACAGGAGGCTACCATTTATTAAAGATTCTTCCAGCCTGCCTACTAAAGAATCAGACACTTATCAGTTTATAGTTTCCAGGGCCCCTTTACCTGTGGAGCCACCTTGGCAATGCAAGCCACACAATGATCATTGAGAATAACAGGTTCCAGGTTATCATTAGAGGTATAATAATGTTTTTCCTTTGTTTCCCTTCAGAAGTCAAGTCTGATCAGGGCATTATATGAAGGCACCTCTGATTCCAAGGGTGCCAAGAAGGCTTCCTGGTCCAAACATCTCTCCCATCTGTTGAATTAATACCTGAAGTTCCTTTAACAGGAAACATACTTTTATTCTACAATTAGAAATAGTCCTTAAGATGAAATTTTGACACAACCTCTCATCCTTGCCCCTGCTCTACCATAGAAGTATAGTTTCACAGCATCTTTTTTTGGGAGGATGTGGAAAGTGTCTTCCCCTGTTGCCCAGGCTGGAGTGCAATGGCATGACCATGCTCACTACAGCTTTGAACTCCTGGGTTCAAGTGATCCTCTTGCCTCAGCCCCCCAAGTAGCTGGGACGAACAGGCATGCAATAGCACATCTGGCTAATTGAAAAAAAAAAATTAGTAGAGATGAGGTATAGCTTCACAGTACCATTTTTGACAGTGAATTGTAGTTCCGTAGGATGAAATGGCCCCCATTTCACAATGTAAACAAGAACAATGTACATCTCACAATGTAAATGAGAACGTGGTCAGAGTATGAGCTCGCTGAGGAGGAAGAATTGCATAGTGGAGCAGTAGAGGGAAAGAGGTACCAAAAACCATAACGATCTTTGCCAAAAGTTTTGTAGAGAGCTGGCCCTGGTAACTAGATCACTCAGTCCCAGGTATTATGCTTTTGAATACTTCTGTTATGTGGCTTGAAAACAGTCTCTTACACATTTGCCACTATTACCTCTAACCCTTCTGCCTGCCTCAAAAGATATATTACACAGACAACAGATCCAATATGGCCAAATAGGAACAGTTCTGGAGTGCAGTTCCCAGAGAGAATGCAGAGGGCAAGTGATCACCACATTTCCAAACAAGTTTTTACTGCCCACAGACCAGGAGATTCCCAGGCAGAAGAGCACCACGAGTCTCCAGCATGGCTGTTTCAGCCAGTGCAGCGGGACTCCTCACAAAAACTCACACAAATCTGGCTGGCTGTTTCAACTGGTGCCTGGAATGCCCAGGAGACAGAGTCACCCATTCCACTGAAAAAAAAAGGGCTGAAACAGGGCGCCAGGTGATTTGGCTTGGCAGGTCCCACCCGTACAAAGACCAGCAATCTGAAACGCTCTGGATTGAGAGTTTCACAGCAAGCACAGCTGGAGAAGGGCGTCTGCCATTACCAAGACAGTCTGCCATTACGAAGGCAATCCACCATTACCAAGGCAGTCTGCCATTACAGAGACAGTCCGCCATTACTGAGGCAGAATGCCATTACTGAGGCAGACCACCATTACCGAGGGAGTTCTAACTATACCTCTATAAACAAAACCACAAGGAAGTTCACACAGCAGCTGGGCAGAGCCCACCACAGCTCAGCAACACCTCTGCTGACAAACTGTGACTAGGGTACCTCCTCGATGGACAGGGCATGTCTGAAAAAAGGCAACACCACATCAGGAACTTATAAATGAAGCCCCACTTTCCCACGACAGAGCACCAGGGAAAAAAAGCAGTTATGAGTTCTGCTGCAGCAGACTTAAACATACCTACTCAGTAGCTCTGAATGGAATAACGGAGCTCATAGCTCAGCACTTGAGCACCTATAAGGGACAGACTGTCTCCTCAAGCAGCTCCCTGACCCCTGTATATCCAAAGAGACACCTCATAAAGGAGAGCTCAGGCTGATATCTGGCAGGTATCCTTCTGGGACAAAGAGAAGAAGAAACTGGCAGCAACCCTTACTGTTCTGCAGCTGCCGCAAGTGATCCCCAGGCAACCAGGAACTGGAGTGGAACTCCAGCAGTCCTACAGCAGAGGGGCCTGACTGTTAGAAGGAAAACTTAAAAATAGAAATAACTTCATCATCAACAAAAAGGACGTTCACTCAGAGACCCCATCCAAAAGTCACCAACTACAAAGACCACAGGTAGATAAATCCACAAAGATGGGAAGAAAGTGCAAAAAGCATGAAAACACCCAAAACCACAACGGCTCTCCTCCTCCAAGGGATCACAACTCCTCACCAGCAAGGGAACAAGGCTGGAGAATGAGTCTGATGAATTGACTGAAACAGGCTTCAGCAAGTGGGTAATAACAAACTTCTCTGAGCTAAAAGAACATGTTCTAACCCAATGCAAAGAAACTAAGAACCTTGAAAAAAGGTTTGACAAAATGCTAACAAGAATAAACAGCTTAGAGAAGAAGATAAATGAATTGATGGAGCTGAAAAACACAACATGAGAACTTCGCGAAGCATGCACAAGTTTCAGTAGCTGAATTGACCAAGCAGAAGAAAGGATATCAGAGATTGAAGATCAACTCAGTGAAATAAAATGAAAAGGCAAGATTAGAAAAAAAGAATAAAAATAAATGAACAAAGCCTCCAAGAAATATGGGATTATGTGAAAAGACCTAATCTGTGTTTCATAGGTGTACCCAAATGTGACAGAGAGAATTAATCCAAGCTAGAAAACACTCTTCAGGATATCATCCAGGAGAACTTCCCCAACCTAGCAAGCCAGGACACCATTCAAGTCCACGAAATACAGAGAACACCACAAAGATATTCCTCAAGAAGAGCAACCCCAACGCACATAATCATCAGATTCACCAGGGTTGAAATGAAGGAAAAAATGTTAAGGGCAGCCAGAGAGAAAGGTCCAGTTACCCACAAAGGGAAACCCATCAGATTCACAGTGGATCTCTCGACAGAAACCCTGCAAGCCAGAAGAGAGTGGAGGCCAATATTCAACATCCTTAAAGAAAAGAACTTTCAACCTAGAATTTCATGTCCAGCCAAACTAAGCTTCGTAAGCGAAGAAGAAATAAAATCCTTTACAAACAAGCAATTGCTCAGAGATTTCATCACCAACAGATCTGCCTTACAAAAGCTCCTGAAAGAAGCACTAAACATAGAAAGGAACTACCAGTACCAGTCACTCCAAAAACATACCAAATGATAAAGAGCATTTACACAATGAAGAAACTGTGTCAACTAATGGGCAAAAGCGCCAGCTAGCATCAAAATGGCAGGATCAAATTCACACATAACAATATTAACATTAATGTAAATGAGCTAAATGCCCTAATCAAAACACACTGACAAATTGGATAAAAAGTCAAAACCCATCAGTGTGCTGTATCCAGGAAACCAATCTCACGTGCAAGGATACACATAGGCTCAAAATAAAGGGATGGAGGAAGATTTACCAAGCAAATGGAGAGCAAAAAAAAGCAGGAGTTGCAATCCTAGTCTCTGATAAAATAGACTTTAAACCAACAGAGATCAAAAGAGACAAAGAAGGGCATTAAATAATGGTGAAATGATCAATGCAACAAAAAGAGCTAACTATCCTAAATATATATGCACCCAATACAGGAGCACCCAGATACATAAAGCAAGTCCTTAATGACCTACAAAGAAACTTAGACTCCCACACAATAATAGTGGGAGACTTTAACACTCCACTGTCAATATTAGACAGATCAACGAGACAGAAAATTAACAAGGATATCCAGGACTTGAACTCAGACCTGGATCAAGCAAACCTAATAGACATTTACAGAACCCTGCACTCCAAATACACACAATATACATTCTTCTCAGCACCACATCACACCTACTCTAAAATTGACCACATAATTGGAAGTAAATCACTACTCAGCAAACGCAAAAGAATGGAAATCATAATAAACAGTCTCTCAGACCACAGTGCAATCAAATTAAAACTCAGAATTAAGAAACTAACTCAGAACCACACAACTTCATGGAAACTGAACAACTGGCTCTTGAATGTTGACTGGATAAACAATGAAATGAAGGCAGAAATAAAGATGCTCTTCAAAACCAATGAGAAAGAACACAATGTACCAGAATCTCTGGGACACATTTAAAGCAGTGTCGAGAGGAAAATTTATAACAATAAATGCCGACATGAGAAGTAAGGGAAGATCTAAAATCGACACCCTGTCATCAAAATTGAAAGAGCTAGAGGAGCAAGATCAAAAAAACTCAAAAGCTAGCAGAAGACCAGAAATAACTAAGATCAGAGTAGAACTGCAGGAGATAGAGACAACAAAAAACCCTTCAAAAAATTAATAAATCAAGGTGCTGGTTTTTTGAAAAGATTAACAAAATAGACCACTAGCCACATTAATAAAAAAGAAAACAGAGAAGAATCAAATAGATGCAATAAAAAACGATAAAAGAGATATCACCACCGATTCCACAGAAATACAAACTACCATCAGAGATTACTACAAACAACTTTATGCACATAAACCACGAAACCTGGAAGAGATGGATAAATTCCTGGACACCTGCACCCTCACAAGCCTAAACCAGGAAGAAGTCAAAACCCTGAATACACCAATAACAAGGGCTGAAGTTGAGGCAGCAATTAATAGCCTACCAACCAAAAAAAGCCAGGATCCAGATGGGTTCACAGCCGAATTCTACCAGATATACAAAGAGGAGCTGGTACCATTCCTTCTGAAACTATTCCAAACAATCAAAAAAGAGGGAATCCTTCCCAACTCATTTTATGAGACCAACATCATCCTAATACCAAAACGGGGCAGAGACACAACTAAAAAAGAAAATTTCAGGCCAATATCCACAATGATCATTGATGCAAAAATCTTCAATAAAATACTGGCAAACAGAATGCAACAGCAAATCAAAAAGTTTATTTATCATGATCAAGTAGGCTTCATCCCAGGGATGCAAGGCTGGTTTAACATATGCAAGTCTATAAAGGTAATTCACCACATAAACAGAACCAAAGACAAAAACCACATGATTATCTCAATAGATGCAGAGAAGGCCTTCAACAAAATTCAACAACCCTTTATGCTAAAAACCCTCAATAAACTAGGTATCGATGGAACATATCACAAAATAATAAAAGCTATTTATGACAAACCCACAGCCAATATCATACTTAAGGGGTAAAAACTGGAAG
>PVKV010018849.1:0-43658 GCA_004027835.1 Alouatta palliata
GGTGATGGTGGTGATGGTGATGATGGTGGTGATGACAATGGTGATGATAGTGGTGGAGGTGATGGTGATTGTGCTGGTGATGTTGGTGGTGGTGATGATGGTGGTCATTGTAGTGATGATGGTGATGGTGTGATAATGATGGTGGTGGTGATAATGAGGGTGATGATGCTGGTGGTGGTAATGATGTTGCTACCATTGGAATACTTGAGTCTGAAGCATCATGATGCATATTTCTCCATCCCAGTTGACCATGTTGTTCCTGAACCTGGGTCCAGCCTGCTGACCTCCTTCGAGAAGTGGCATGAAGCAGCTGACACCAAATCCTGCTGTGATTACTCCCTCCACGTGGACATCACAAGCTGGTACGATGGCGTTCGGGAGGAGCTCGAGGTGCTGGTGCAGGACAAAGGTCAGTTAAAGCCTCAGAACGGGGCTTCGGAATCCCTGGTTCTTTGGTAGATCCAAAGATTATGTGGAGTGAAAAATCTCCCTAATTGCATCTGGTCTGATCCTGATTATGAGCTGCTCTCTGCCACATGACAGTGAAGAAACAGACAGTTTCCTTACAGAGTCCATCCTCTTCTCCTTGAAAACCTCTGGGGGTGTCCTTGTTCTCAGAAGCAGATCCAGTCTCTGCAGCGTGCCATGCCAAGCCCTTGCTGATCTAACCTCGCTTTTCTTTCCTATCACCTGGATCGTTAGCCTGGCTGCCATCCCTGAAACCTGCTATGCTGCGAGACCCTTACTTATGTGGTTCCCCTCCCAGGAATGAATACCCTTTCTCCTCTGGCTGCCCATTGCTGCTCACCTTCAAGACCCAACTCAACCATTACCTTCTCCCATTTCCCCAGTCAGAATTGCTTCCGACCTTGAATAATCCAACACTGGTTATGTAGGCCTCCTTTGGGACACTTTTTTCATTGTTCCTGGATTATGGGATGTGGGTTGTCTGTCTGGCTCTTCTGTTAGACCCTGAGTTCTGTGAGGGAGGGGACCATATCTATATGTTCCTGCATCCCACCTTGTCTCCCCTCTGTTTCGGTTCACATCAGGTATCCCTGTACAGTGTAGACACTTTATGGTGTGCATTACATCAAATGGAGGGTAACTGATCAGAAGGCACAAAGGAAGCAAAGAAAAACAGAACAGAAGAGTCAGGGCATAAGTGATCTGTCCAGAAAGTGGTAGTCAGGGAACCCTCTGAGGAGGCAGCCTCAAATGGTGGTGTTTCAAGGAGAGAGTATGTTGGTATGTTTTATTTTTCCTTTTTTTTCTTTTTCTTTCTTTCTTTCTTTCTTCTTTTTCTTTCTTTCTTTCTTTCTTTTCTTTCTTTCTTTCCTTCTTTTCTTTCTTTGTTTCTTAAGTGGTGGTGCTTCAAGGAGAGGGTATGTTGGTACGTTTTCTTTTCTTTATTTTCTTTCTCTCTCTCTCTCTATCTCTGTCTCTTTCTCTCTCTCTTTCTTTTCTCTGTCGCCCAGGCTGGAGTATAGTAGCGCAATCTCGGCTCACTGCAACCTCCGTCTCCTGGGTTCAAGTAATTCTCCTGCCTCAGCCTCCCGAGTAGCTGGGATTACAGGCATGCGCCACTGCGCCCAGCTAATTTTTTTGCTTTTTTAGTAGAGACAGGGTTTTGCCCTGTTGTCCAGGCTGACCTTGAACTCCTGACCTCAGGGGATCCGCCTATCTCAGCCTCACAAAGTGCTTGGATTACGGGCATGAGCCACCACACCTGGCCCTCAATTTTTAAAATAGGTGTGCTGTGTTTTCTCATAATAATGTATCATCCCCAATATTTAAAGAAAGTCAGAAAATGGAAGGAAAAAATTGTTTTCCTCTGGTTCTACCCTGAATCACAGTTTACTCTTAATGTGAAGGATTATGGCTTTCCATTCCCTGTGTATTTGGATGATTTTTCCCTATGTGGTTGTGCAATAGCTGTTATGTGGAATCCTTCTTTTCTCACTTAACAGTTTATGAGTCACATTACTCTTCATCCATAACTTTTTAATGGCTCATAATGTACAACATAATGGTTAATTTGCTTAGCTACTTTATTTTTATTGGGCGTTTAGGCTTTCTATTTGTTTTGTTATATATCCTGTTATGGTGAATGTCTTCGTGTATACACATTTGTTTGCATTTCTAATTTTTCTTTAGATTTCCAGAAATGGAATTATAAGGTCAAAGGTCTTAGCATTTTTCAAGATTATGACACCTATTGCCAAATTGGTTTTCTGAAAGATGCATCTCCTTGTACACCTGCAAATCCTGTGCCAGAATCTGTAGTCCCTGCACCTTTGCACCATTGGGTGTTACTGCATCTATGAAATCTTTGCCAATCCTTGATAGGTGAAAGATACCACCATTGTGGTTTTCGTGGCAGTTCTTGACTAATGACATTAAACATTTTTCCTTCTGTGAATATCTGATTGTATTCTTTGCCCACTCATCAATTTGCATTTTCATATGTCTGTGTAAGCTCTATCAAGAAGGCGTTATTGGCCAGGCATGGTGGCTCACGCCTGTAATCCCAGCACTTCGGGAGGCTGAGGAGAGAGGATTGCTTGAGGCCAGGAGTTTGAGACTAGCCTGGGCAACATAGTGAGACTACAGCTCTACAAAAAAAAAAAAAAGCCAGGAATGGTGGTGCATGCCTGTAGTCCCAGCTGCTTGGGAGTCTGAGCAGGAGCATTGCTTGTACTTGGGAGGTTGAGGCTGGAGTGAGCACTACACTCCTGCCTGGGTCATAGAGTGAGACCCTATCTTTTTTTTTTTTTTGCTGTTGTACCTTAGGTTCTGGGGTACATGTGCAGATCATGCAGGATTGTTGCATAGGTACATACATGGCAAGGTGGTTTGCTGCCTTCATCCCCCATCACCTATATCTGGTATTTCTCCCTTCATTATCCTTCCCCACCCCTGCTGTCCCTCCCCAGCCCCCACTACTGACCGCAGTGTGTGATGCTCCCCTCCCTGTGTCCATGTGTTCTCATTGTTCAACACCCGCCTATGAGTGATAACATACAGTGTTTGGTTTTCTGTTCTTGTGTCAGTTTGCTGAGAATGATGGTTTCCAGACTCATCCATGTCCCTTGTGGCGGACCTAGAAATAGAAATTCCATTTGACCCAGCAATCCCATAACCGGGTATATACCCAAAGGATTATAAATTGTTCTATTATAAAGACACATGCACACGTATGTTCATTGCAGCACTGTTTACAATAGCAAAGACCTGGAGACCCTATCTTTTAAAAGAAGAAGGCATTATCCTTTTATTGCAGTTGCTGTGTGATTCATGGCAACTACATAACAGAGTCATAATCCAAGGAAATTGACAGTCTTGTATCTTACTTTCCTTACCTGATGTTAAGTTCTGAGCAATTTTCCCCAGATTGCTGCCTTAAGTGAATGGTTGTTCAGGGCACCGCTCACTGAGGTTGGAGGGTCTCTGGAGTGGCCGTGGAGTTTGTAGGGAAAGACACTGGGCTCCATGGAGCCTGGTGGGTCTGTGCTGCCTGCAGGCATCCAGGGAGCCCTGTGCTGTACCCCTCTGGGCTGCGTCATCAACAGGCGAATGGCGATGGTGCCCAGGTCCTGGCAGCAACCATATGCTTCTGTGAAATCAGCTTTTTAGATTCCACATAGAAATGAAATGATGTGGTATTTGCCTTTCTGTGCCTGGCTTATTTCACTTAACATAGGGTTTCTCACCTTCAACTTTGTTGTCGCAAATGACAGGATGTTCTTTTTACCAAGGCATCCATTGTGTACACTCACCACATTTATAAAATCCGCTAGTTCATTGATGGACACAGGTTGCTTCCTTATCTTAGCTGTTGTAAATAATGCCACAATGAACGCAGAAGTGCGGGTATGCCCTGGACATACTGATTTCAGTTCTTTTGGATTTTTACCTGGTAGTGGGACTGCTGAAGCATATGGCAATTCAGTTTTTAGTTTTGTGAGGAGCCTCCGTGCTGTTCTCCATAGAGGTGGCTGTGCTAACTTACATTCCCATGAATGGTGTTTCAGGGGTTCCCTTTTCTCCACATCCTCGCCAACACTTGCTATCTCTTAGATGCAGGTTTTTCCCTTCCCTTCCTTTCCCTTCCCTTCCCTTCCCTTCCCCTTTTCCCTCCCCTCCCCCACCTTCCCTCTCCTCCCCTTTCTTTTCCTTTCCTTCCCTTTTCCTTCCTTTTCTTTCTTTTTTTTGAGATGGAGTTTCACTCTTGTTGCCCAGGCTGGAGTCCAATAGTACGATCTCGGCTCACCGCAACCTCTGCCTCCTGGGATCAAGCGATTCTGCTGCCTCAGCCTCCCGAGTAGCTGGGATTATAGGCATGTGCCACCACACCCAGCTAATTTTGTATTTTTAGTAGAGATAGGGTTTCTCCATGCTGGTCAAGATGGTCCGAACTCTTGACCTCAGGTGATCTGCCTGCCTTGGCCTCCCAAAGTGCTGGGATTACAGGCATGAGCCACTGCGCCTGGCCAGGTTTTTATTTTCTAATCAGCTTAAATGCTCTCAGCAGCTTTGCATCATCCCCAGAATAAATCCCAAACTGTCCACCTGGCTCTCGAGGACCCACCTGCCCCTCCAGACTGGCTTGTTCCAGTTACTGGAGCCCAGAGCCCCGGGCCCCTGCACCTCCCTGTTTCCCATCTGCTCAAGGCTGCCTCTGGCCCTCAGGGCTGTGTGAGTGAGCCCTGTCCCCTTCAGGAACACTCTCCTCATTTTTTCCTAGCGATTCTCCTGTTTGTTGCTAAGCTGCCTTCCCCGGGAAGCCTTCTCTGAAGCCCCTGACAGATGCAACCCGCTACAAGTCCCCCACATACTAGGTTGTCTTTACCTGTTTACTTGCTGATATTCCCGCACCCCAGCCCCCTCTGGGCAGGGACTTGTCTAACTCACAGTTGCATGGCCAGTGCCTGCACACAGAGAGATACAACAGGTGTCAGTGGACCAGCTGATGGACTTCCTGAAAGATGCCTTTATTAACTTTCTGTATCCCAAGTGCTTAGCACATGCCTAGCATAGAGCAGGCTCTCAATAAATGTTTATAACATGAATAAATGAGTGAGGGAAGGAAAAGAGAGCGAGAAGCAGGGAGGGAGAGAAGAAAGGGCAGGAGGGACACACCTGGTTTCCTTTGTCCTGAAGCATTTGAGTGCATCCTTCTCTAAGTCAGAAGGGCTTGCCCAGAAACCTTGGTGGTCGTCATGAGTGTACTGTACAGTCACATGCAGTTCACTTCCAGGATGGGAAACCAACACATTTAGTGTAATGTCCTCTTTGCGGAAATGTGGGACGTGAAGCCCAGAGAGGTGCAGAAGCTTCTCCAGTGCCACACAGCTACTGAGGCCTGAACTCAGCTCAGCCTGACAGAGCAGCTGTCACTGTTGACGTCTTTATGGGAATGGCAAACAGGCACCCTCCCTGGGAGATCAGGTTAAAGAAGGTGCCTCGGTCAGGTGGGGTGGGCATGTAGAGCTCAGGCTGGAGTGCAGCTCCCTGGGGTGCTTCCTCAGCCATGGGCCCTTGTGCGAGACACAGCTGGAGACTCCTCCCAGCTGCCGCCAGCCCCGACCTCCTTCCTGCCGGGTGCTCTTCATGTTGTTTTTAACTTCCAAAAGAACAGGTCCGTAGGGGTCCCCAAGGATGAGATCAGCCCTGGTGACCTGAGATCTGCCCTTAGGGGCTGAAATATAGCCTTAGAAATCTCAAGATACAAGAGGAAATTATTCTAGAATCAGCTAGTTCTGGGTGCTGTGTGGACTTGGTAGGAGAAAATGACTGTCCCTCGTATATCCCTTGCATAGTAAATCACTGAGGAAAGTGTCTTGCCTGTGGTTTCTAAGTCATAAACCCCCCAAACACTATGAATAGTAATTGTTGGTGTTGTGGGATGTCAGCAGCATTTGAGTCTGAAAATGGAGACTTCAATTCATAAACCTTTGAAAGGAGGAGATAAAACAGGATGTGGTAAACAGGAAAGGAACTCACACTGGCTGAGTGCTTCCTGTGGCTCAGGCCTTGGTTCTTTTCTCAGAGCAGCAATGCGAGGACAGTGGTGTCATTCCCCTTGTTGCATGAACTTCCAGGATCTTTCTTCCAGAACCCTCATGGTCTTCTTATTGCATTGCCCTGTGTATCAGCTAGCATTTGCTGTGTAACAAACCACCCCAAACCTAGGGGTTAAAACAGCAATCATTTATTCACTATTCTGTTGAATGGCAATTTTGGCTGGGCTCAACTGAGCAGTACAGATCTTGCTCAGTCTCACTGTGACGTTTGGACCTCAGCTGGGATGGACAAGTGGCCCCATGCACGATCTCTCATCCTTCAGTGGCTCTCTGGTTGTATCATGCCGGTGAAAACAAGTTAAGAAACCGGCCCAGACTCAAGGGATGGGGAAAAAGCCTCCTCTTCTTGGTAGAAGGAACCTCAAAGAATTTGTGGCCATTTTAATCTACTCTATTGCCTCATGCTGGCTATGAAAAGTTATATGTCCCCCAAGTGCAAAATACTGTTACCCTTCCCAGAAACCCTAAAAGTTCCATCCAGTTACAGCACAAGGCTCAAAGTCCAGGATTTCACTGTCAGCATCAACACAGGCTGCAGATGAGGCTCCAGAGTGTGGCTTCTCTTTATCCAAAGACTTGTGAACTAAAAAGTGTG
Organism: Alouatta palliata; assembly: GCA_004027835.1. Classification (NCBI taxonomy): domain Eukaryota; kingdom Metazoa; phylum Chordata; class Mammalia; order Primates; family Atelidae; genus Alouatta; species Alouatta palliata. Next base: position 6,682 of record PVKV010018849.1, read on the forward strand.
TTATGTGTGCTTCCTTGGTGAGCTGGCAACACGCACCCAACATACAAGGGTGGGACAGGGACAGGATGACCACAGTAAACATTCCCAATTAAAAAGAGAGAGAATGGATGGCGCCTAGTCAGGACTTCATAGAAATTCTGGAATTGAGCTCACCTCGGCAGCACATATACTAAAATGGAAACGGTAGAGAAGATTAGCATGCAAGGATGACATGCAAATTTGTGAAGTGTTTCATATTTTTCTATTTGACCCAGCAATCCCATTACTGAGTATATACCCAAAGGATTATAAATCATTCTATTATAAAAACATATGCTCACTGTGTTCATTGTGGCACTATTTACAATAGCAAAGACCTGGAGCCAACCCAAATGCCCATCAATGATAGATTGGACAAAGAAAATGTGGCACAAGTACACCATGGAATACTACGCAGCCACAAAAAATGATCAGTTCACGTTCTTTGCAGGGACATGGATGAATCTGGAAACCATCATTCTCAGCAAATTAACACAAGAACAGAAAACCGCATACCGCATGTTCTCATGCATAGGCGAGTGTTGAACAATGAGAACACATGAGCACAGGGAGGGGAGCATCACACACTGGGGTCTGTTGCAGGGGGCTAAGGGAGGGACAGCGGGGGTGGGGAAGTTGGGGAGGGATCACATGGGGAGAAATGCCAGATGTAGGTGATGGGGATGGAGACAGCAAACCACCTTACCATGTATGTAGCTATGCAACAATCTTGCATGATCTGCACGTGTACCCCAGAACCTAAAGTACAATTAAAAAAAAAAAAAAAGATATTCTGGAATTTAGCTGGCTACATGTGGCCAGGGGCACCTACTTTGGGATTAGGGAATGTTCCTTCCTCAGGGGAGAAGTGTCCAAGTTCAGGGTTTGGCAAACTGCAGACAGCCCCTGAGGCAAATCTGACTGTGGCCTGTTTTATATTGTTCTTGAGCTAAGAGTTTTGTTTGTTTGTTTACATTCTTAAAGGCTTTAAAAAACAAAACAGGCAAATAATAGCAAACAATAACATATGACAAAAGACTGTATGTGGCCCCCAAAATCTAAAACATTTGCTAATCTCACCCTTGACAAAAAAAGTCTCCTGCGCTAGCGGGCTTTGCACAGCCCAGGTTCCATCCTCTGGACTCCCGGCCTGACTTTTTGAGGTATTGTAACTTTGCCCAAAAGATAGCCCAAGATTGCAGCTGAGCAACTTTCTCAACCTTTTCCTGCCCATAAGAAAGTTGGCTGATCAGAGGCTTCTTTTCATTTTGAACTTTCTTAGTCTCTTTTCGTTAAAAGTGGTACAACTTTCTTAAAAACATCATGGGCTTCCAGTGTATCAGATTCTAGTCCAGTCTCTACTAGGCAGAGCTCCTTTGAGAGGAGTCTACTTATGTGACTGCCAGGATGCTGTGCGACACACAATCTCTCCAGAACTAGGCTAAGCGAAATGCAGCAAGTTTGCCTTAGTGATAGAGACGCGTATCCAAGGTTCTCATGCCAGGGAGTCTTTTCCCTGCTCTCATTTCTGTTTTTCTCTTTGAGCCAGCTCTGCTCTCTTACCCTAGACCTGCATTCTCTCCTGCCTCAGTCCTTATGGTGGGAAGCAACTGCCCAGCCTATTTCCAGGTGTCATTTCTGCTTTGCAGGTCAGCCAGTTTTCCTTTGATGTCAGCTAGACTCTGTCTCTTGTCCTAGTTCAGCTTCACACCTGTTAGGGGCCTGGTCCTGAACACCATGGGGTCACATGGTGTGAATATGGCTGTTTCCAAGGTTATCAGGTGGGCATGGGGAGGAGGAAGTTGCTATAAAATGTATGAAAGTTCTGAAAACTGGAGGGTATTATGAATAAATAGGTCGGCAACCCGATTGGTGTTCCATACAATCTGATGGAACTAGAGTTCCAGGGGATCTCCTTGGAAGATAACTGTGATGACAGCCTTTATGAATCTGAGAGTTTTTATGACTGTTAGGGGCCTCTGTATTTCCTGAGGCTCAGTTGTGAGAAGTAGAAATATCAGGCCAAAGGAATGAAACCCAACGCTTGATATGCAATTGCTAAATTGGTTTTCTAAGCAGTTGCAAATTGACTGTGCCATTTTTCACTGCCATCTGCCATTAAGAGGGACTCATTTTGAGGCACATTCACTAGTACAAGAAAACATCTTTTAAGATATGGCATAATATTGAGGTTTTAATTTGAATTACTTTGATTAAAAATAAGACCGAATCTTTTTCTTATTTTTATTCGCCATTTGCTTTTTCTTAAATTAGCCATTTGCTTTTTCTTAAATTGTCTAACACTGTTTGCCTTTGGCTTTTATTTTAATCTTTTAAATATAAATCAGAACACACAACTCAAATATGTGGCTTTATGAATTATTGTGAGGTTACCCCACTTAGACAAGAAATATAATTTTGCCAGCCACACTGTGTTCGTCTGTTTCTGCATTGCCATAATACCTGAGGCTGGGTAACTTATACAGAAGAGAGACTTTATTGGCTCACAGTTCTGCAGGCTGTACAGGAAGCATGGCATCAGCATCTATTAGGCTTCTGGTGAGGGTCTCAGGGAGCTTCCAATCATGGCAGAAGACAAAGAGGAGTAGGTGTATCACATGGCGAGAGAGAGGGAACAGGAGGGACGGGGAGGTGCTATGCTGTCTAAAACAACCAGATCTTGCATGAACTACCAGAGGGAGAACTTACTCATCACCAAGGGGATGGTGCTAAACCACTGGTGAGGAGTCCACCCTCCATGATCCAACCACCTTCCACCAAGCCCCACCTCCAACACTGGGGATGATGTTTCACCATCAGATCTGGAGGGGACAAACAGCCAAACCATATCACATGCATACAGACTTTTCCTTGGGCAGTCACGACTCCTGCCTACCCCACAAAGTAACCACTCTCTGATATTCTTTAAATAGGATTAGAAATAATTTTTGTTGCATTTGTTGCAGATACGTTTACAATGTTGGTTGTTTGCCTTTTATTTTGAGTTTTTAAGAGTTGACTTACAAGTGACTTCCATTGATAAGTCCAGTCTATCATGGTTTTTCATGATAGCTTTTAATCTGAGATGGCTTTGCCCTGTTTGTTCCCTCCCTCTCTGGGAAGGAACATACCTCTAGGGTATGTTTAACAATTCTACCACATTTTTTCTAGTTCATTATTCCTGTTATTATCTGTATTATTTAATTCTAATTTCTGGTGAATTGTTATTTTGTTCCTTTAAAATTTCCTGTGGAAGATTACTTGGTTTATATTCTCTTCTCTATCCCTTAAAAAATAATGAAGCATTTAAGGCTATGAATTTACCTCTCATGATGGTTTTACCTGCTTACCCATTGATATTTATTCTGTGTCTGTAAACTGAGTTTTGGTTGTTGTATTTATTTATTTATTTTATTTATTTTTTTGACATGAAGTCTCCCTCTGTCACCCAGGCTGGAGTGCAGTGGCATGATCTTGGCTCACTGCAACCTCTGCCTCCCAGGTTCAAGCAATTCTTCTGCCTCAGCCTCCCAAGTAGCTGGGACTACAAGTGTGCACCACCACGCCTGGCTAATTTTTGTATTTTTAATGGAGATGTGGTTTCACCATATTGGCCAGGCTGTTCTCAAACTCGTGACCTCATGATCCACCTGCCTCGGCCTCCCAAAGTGCTGGGATTACAGGCGTGAGCCACTGAGCCCAGCCAGTTTTTGTATTTAAAGAAGGTTTTTCTTTATGAGGAGTACAGTATCTATTAAATGTCAAATTATTTTTAAGTTATTACTTGATTAATTAGGTATTGATGCTTTCATGTTAATCTCTGAATACAGTTTTAAAAAATTTCCTGATCTTCTGGGAAACGAAATTTTTGTTGCCACAGTTTTCTATATAAGAAAAGATTTTGGCTTGTCTTCACTGTTGTTTATTTTAAAAGAAGTCTCAATATCATATAATACTTTGGCCTTAAATTCTTTTTTTTTCCTTACGCAAATGTTTTCTGTTTCCACTAAGAAACATGACTTGAGGCTGGGTGAGATCAAGACCATCCTGGCCAACATGTGAAACACGGACTCTACTAAAAATACAAAAGTTAGCTGGACTTGGTGATGTGCGCCTGTAGTCCCAGCTACTTGGGAGGCTGAGGCAGGAGAATTGCCACCTCCTGGGAGGCAGAGGTTGCAGTGAGCAGAAATCGTGCCACTGCACACCAGCCTACAGACAGGGTGAGATTCCATCTTCAAAAAGAAAAAGAAAAAACATGACTTGCATAGCACATGTGCAATAAAAATGATATCTAAGATATGGTCTCTGTCCTCAGACAACTTGAAGGTGAATTAAGTAAAAGTTTACCCCTTCTGTACACTGCTCCCCCAACCTGCCGGTGCACTCAGTGATTTAGTCCTATCACTTCAACCTTTTTGAGTCCTGCCAGTTCTCTCCATCCCTGGGGGTGAGATGGGATGGTGCCTGGTGCAGAGTTCCATCCTTGTCTGGGAGCCTCCACAGTCTGCCGGGCACCCTCAGCATCCTTCCCGCCCCATTTCTCCTTGCCTTTACTCATTCCCATCCCCCACGCTGCTTCCAGCATAGTCTTTCTACCACAAATGACTCTGCTCATGCCACTCTCTTGCTTTAAAAACACATGCTTTACTAGATAGAGGTGATGGTTGCACACATTGTAAATGTACTAAATGCAACTGAATTGGACAGTTTAAAACGGTTGTGATGGTGAACTGCAGGTTATATGTATTATGCCACAATTTTTTAAAAAGTGAGATTAAAAAGTGCTTGCCTTAGGACACTTTCTAGAAGCTGCAGGAGTAATGTCTTTTCATCTTCCTTATTGCAGATGCTTATCAAACCCTTCCTTATCCTTAGCACACCTCTCCCTCTCAGCCTGCGGAGTTTTCCTCCTCCTCTTCCTTTTCACCTCCTCCTACTCTTCTTCCTCTTCCTCCTCCTTTTCTCCTCCTCTTCCTCCTCCTCTTCCTCCTCCTCTTCCTCCTCCTCTTCTTCCTCCTCCTCCCCTTCTTCCTCCTCCTCTTCTTCCTCTTCCTCCCCTTCTTCCTCCTCCTTCTCTTCTTCCCCTTCCTCCTCCTCCTCCCCTTCCTCCTCCTCCTCCCCTTCCTCCTCTTCCCCTTCCTCCTCCTCCTCTTTCCTCCTCCTCCTCCCCTTCCTCCTCCTCCTCCTCTTCTCCTCCTCTTCTTCTCTTGCTTCTCCTCCTTCTCTTTTCCTCCTCTTCTTCTCTTGCTCCTCCTCCTCCTCTTTTCCTCCTCCTTCTCCCCTTCCTCCTCCTCTTCTTCCTCTTCCTCCTCCCTCTCTCCTCCATCACCTTCAGATTCTGCTTACTTAGATGTGACCTTCTCTGGAAGCTTCCTTTGACCCTCACCCATACCCCCAGGCTGGATAGGTGCCCCACTGGGAATCCCAATGGCACTCATCTCTCCTGACAGCTACCACTCTGCTCTACTGTCATTGATTTGTTGGAAGGACATGCTTCTGTTTTTCTTAAACGTATTTTTCTACCCTTTTTATCTTGAAACAGGCATTAATTCCTTCCAAGTGTACATGGCTTATAAGGATCTCTACCAAATGTCTGACAGCCAGGTAGGTTCCTTCCCTCACATGCGCCCTCTCCTCTCTTGTCTGGGCAGGACTGGGCCAGCTTTGCCAGTCCAGGCAGCACAGGGCAAGGGAGATTGTGAGTTGCACGTGGCGGGGTTCGAGTCCTGGTCCTGGGACGGAATGGCTCTGTGATATGATGTCAGTCGTTGCCCCTGCTGGGCTTCTGTTCTTTTCTGACTGTGTGGGCGGTATGCAGAGGGGGTCCCTGGTTTGGTGGCTCCCAAGCCCAGCTCACCCTCTGCATCATCTGGAGATCTCACTCAAAATACAGATTCTTAGTGCATGTTAGAGATGTCGGGTGTTGGGCTCAGGAGCCTGTGCTTCCTGAAAGCTCCACACTGGTTTCTGGGATTCAGACAAGGTTGGGGACCATTTATGAGCTCTGACACAGAAGAGAGACTGCCTGGCCTTCCCTCACACCAACTGCAAGATGTTAGGCAAGTGACCTTCTCTCATTTGTAAGGTGTAACATTTCTGGCCCTGCCAACATCAAACAATTGTTAGGGAAATGCAGCAACTCAAGGGAGATGGAGCTGCAAGTTGTTCTTCAGGAGTAGCTGTTGCAACTTGTAGGACACCAGCCCTTCTTATTCTACTGGGTCTCCTGGTTTTGTTTCATTGTCATTTTCCTTTGCTCTGCTTGTTAGTGTGGTGGAGAAAATCACGGAGGCTACAGCCAAGCCAGGCTGCAAGTCCTGGCCATACCGGCTGCTTGCTGTGCAGCCAGGAAGTTTTGCCAACCTCTCTGTGCTTTAGGCTCATAGTAGCCCTGCCTTATAGAGGCAGTTGGAGGACCGAATGATTTAATAAGTGTAAAGTGCTAGGATGGTGCCTGGCACAGAGCAGTGCCATATAGGCATAAGCATGCTGATTTGTTGTTACCATGGAGATAGCTGGGCAGTGGGAGAAACACTTCACGTCCTGCCTTTCAAATAAACACTTGGGGCTACAGAAAGTAACTTATCCCAAGATGTCCTGGAGGCCTTTGATGCAATCCATAGAAGACATGCAAAGAGCTGAAAATTGGTTCACTTGCATAGAAAACATAGCATGTGATGTGCTGGCATAATTGTGATTTTTCACATGTTTCATTCTGATTACTGGGACCCTGGGTATGGATGGAATCAATCAGCTTCTGGGTGTAGGTTCTCAAAAGTGCTTCATGCCTCCACGTATCTTCCTCGTTTGCTTGTGGAAGATTACTTGATTTACATATTCTTGTCGATCCCTTTAAAACATAATGAAGCATTTAAGGCTATGAATTTACCTCTCACAATGGTTTTGCCTTCTTACCCATTGATACTTACATTTGCTGCTATGTCAGAAAGCACACGTCCTGGGCGATGTTGTTTTACATACATGGAGAACGAAGTTGAGGTTCAAGTGCCTCTGGGGAGGAAGCTTCATGGCTTTAGCCCTCACCAGGGGCAAATGCGCAAATGTAGATTCTCTTCAGGTAGGAAGAGAATGTTGGGCAGTGGGGAGGGCCCGTTTTGGCTGAGAGGCTGGTTGGCATGCTGTATACTCTCTGAGTACCGGAGTTATTAGAGAGCTTGTTTCCACCACCCCACCACTGTCTCTAAAATGACATGGATCCTTATTTTTGTAAAGATGCACGCATCTCCTGTGGCATGTTGGTGGCTGTGGTACAGGCTTAGCAGATTTCGACAGTTTCTGTAAAACTAACAGTGACTTCTCAAGACCAGTTGTTGCCGTTAATACCTACGGGTGTTTCAAAAAAGCCAACCCAAAAAGACAGCAAAAGGCACAGATAGGCACCAAGATTGAGTCTGTCTTCGTGCCCTGGGGTGACTTGGATCAGGTTGTGCCCCACCCTCAGCCCCCTGCTTTTGGGTCTGCAAGATGTCAGGGCCAAGGAGTGATCCTTCCAAGTCTGACTTGTATAGCAGCACATTCCATCCATATGAATGTGTCTACAGAGGCTGGCAGGTGAATGACCAAATGGGTGTGAGCAGAAGAATGGTCTTTGTGAATGCACATGCTATGATTTTTTTTTTTAATTTCACACCAACCTGTTTATCTCTCCATAGCTCTATGAAGCCTTTACTTTCCTTAAGGGGCTGGGCGCTGTGATCTTGGTCCACGCAGAAAATGGAGATTTGATAGCTCAGGTGAGTGGTGTGAATTTCCACTCCTTCTACCTCCATCTGCTTCTCCTTGTTGTAAAAGGTTTGATAAAAGAGCGTTGGTTAGGGAGGAGGCTACACAGTGTAAGGTCAAGCCAAGAACTGGGTGTCACATCAGACACACCAGGTGAGAGTCACTCACACACTACTGGCAGGCCACACTGATTTTAGAATCTGTTTTCTCAGCTGTACAATGAGCATACCATAACTGCCCTATGAACCTTGAAGGGTTTGCATGAGGGTATAAGGATGTGAATGAAAATGCTTTGCAAACCTAGGTGATAGCAGTGGCATGCACATGGAAACTGGTGTTCCCCATTGTCTTCAGGAATTGATAGTGGGCATGATGGAAAAGCTCAGGCTTGGAGGAGGTGTTCCAGGCCAGCCATCTCCATCTCCCAGCCATGTGACCTTGGGCAAGGAACTTTTCCCATGAACACTGTCATTTTTTATTCAGAAACACCCACCTGGAAACACCCACCTGGCAGTGTTATTGTAAGGATCAAATGATATTATGTGCCACAATATCATTGGCATGTTGGTTTGAATGTGTCCTTCAAAAGTTCATATGTTGAAAACTTAATCCACAAACCAGTATGTTGATGGTGTTAGGAAGTGAGGCCTTGGGGAGGTAATTTGGATTAGATGAGATCATCAGGATGGGGCCCTCTTGATGGGATTAGTAGCTTTATAAGGAAAGGAAGAGAGACCTGAGTTGATATGCACCTACTCTCTCATGTGCCACCTACCACCATGCTGTGATACAGCAAGAAGGCCCTCACCAGATGCCAGCATCTTGTTATTAGATTTCCCAGCCTCCAGACCCATGAGAAATACACTTAGCTTCTGTATTAATTACCCAGTCTGTGGTATTCTGTTATAGCATCAGACAACAAATCAGGACATCATGTATGTAAGGTTCAGCATCTGACACATAATGGACTGCAGCCATGCAGAAGTTTTGGATAAGATGAGACATGAACACATTTTGATCATTCTAGCTGTGGGGTGGAGAATTTGTTGGAAAAAAGAATGAAGGCTGGGAGTAGTGGCTCACACCCGTAATCCCGACACTTTGAGAGGCTGAGGTGGGCAGATCACTTGAGGCCAGGAGTATGAGACCAGCCTGACCAACATGACAAAACCCCGTCACTACGAAAAATACAAAAATTAGCTGGGTGTGGTGGAGCACACCTGTAGTCCCAGCTATTACAGGTGGGAATATAGCTATTACAGATGGAGACTGAGGTACGAAAATTGCTTGAACCTGAGAGGTGGAGGTTGCAGTAAACTAAGATTGCGCCACTGCACTCCAGCCTGGGCAACAGAGGGAGACTCTGTCTCAAACAAACAAACAAAAAAGAATGAAGTCAGGATGACCAGCTAGGTTCTATTCCAGCAATTCTCATGAGAAATAAAGAAAGGCGATAGGAGATGGAAGAGGTGAGCGTGACAGGAGGGAAACACAATCTACAGGACTCATGAATGGATTGGGTGGGGGAAGAAGAAAAGGAAGTCAGGGGGGCTTCTGGGTCTCTGGTACAGAGTCATGGATTGATCATAATGCTGTAAATCAAGACTGGGCATATAGGGGAAGGTTGGGATGCAGCCAGTGAAGGTGGTTAATGCCAGGCACATTGCAAAGGACTTCATATACTGATACAACTACTTTATGAGGTAGATATAATTATTCCCATTGTATTGGTAGGGAAATGGAAGCTCAGATATGAATAAGTTGCTCACTGTTGCTCACAGGGCAGTGGAGCTGGGATGTGAACCAGTTCCCTCTGCTTCCAGAGCGCAGTGGAAGAGCAGCGTGATGGTGCAGTGCTGGAGATCTAAAGCTTTACCGTTAAGGTTCTGCTATTAACTTAACCTCTTGTCTGTGTCCTTATAGGCTTTCTGCACCACAATTGAAATTGTTTCAAATTCAACGTAAAAAACAAACAGTGTCTCAGTTCCATCATGCAACAGTATTCTGTTCACTGGTAACAAGTCACATCCAGCCCCCACTCAAAAACACAGGATTATACAAGGGCAGGAATATCAGGAAGTGATAATTATTGGGGCCAGGTCTGAGACTTCCTCCCAACTCCCAATCTGTCTTCTGGCCCCCATGATTGATGTCCCTATCCTGGGCAAAATACAATCACCCCTCCCATGGTTCTCCAAAATCTCATAACAACATTAACTCAAGTCTGGAATCTCATCATCTGAACCAGGTGCAGGTGTGGATGAGGCTCCTTGGCTGCATTTCTCATAATCTGTAGGTCTGTGAAGCTAAAGAAGGAGATACCTCCCCTCCTGACATACAACAGACAGTGGTGGACCTGACATTCCTTTTCACAAGGGGAAAATAGAAAACATCAGTGAGTCATTGGTTCATGGCGGTTCTGAAATCCGGCTGGGAAATGTTGGCAGTTCCTCGATTGGGTCTCCAAGCCTGAGAATAATTCTCCATAGCTCTTGGCTCTACCTGCTGAGCTCCTGCTTCCATCCTCTGAGTCATCCATCCTTTTTCATGAAAGGTAGCATGTCTGCAGCGGAATGGTTTTCTCAGCCTGCTTCTTGCTCAGTAGAATTTTGGATCCACCAAGTGTGGTATCTCACGCCTGTAATCCCAGCACTTTGGGAGGCCAAAGCCGGTGGATCTCCTGAGGTCAGAAGTTCGAGACCACCCTGGCCAATATGGCCAAACCCTGCCTCTACTAAAAATACAAAAAAAAATTAGCCGGATATGGTGGCGGGTGCCTGTAATTCCAGCTACTTGGAAGACTGGGGCAGGAGAATCGCTCGAATGCAGGAGGTGGAGGTTGCAGTGAGCTGAGATCATGCCACTACCCTCCAGCCTGGGTGACAGAGTGAAACTTCATCTCAAAAAAAACAAAGAGTTCTGGGGATCCAGCTGCCTCTTTTCATATCACATGCCTGTGTTCAGTCTCAGCTTCCAGTATTTTGCTAAGGTAATTCTCCTAAAAATCGGTGGGCCTTCTATGAACCTCATTGGGGTACACACCATAAGATGAAAGACACCCACCAATTTCTTCCAGATAATCCCACCGCTACCCTGATGAGAGAGCTGAAGGACACACCTGCAAGCTTCCTAGAGGCCTTGTAGTTTGAGAAGTCCTCAGGCGCAGTCTTCATCTCTTTAAAATGTCTCTTTAAAAAATTCTTTTTTTAGTTTTTTGAGATTGAGTCTCACTCTGTCACCCAGGCTGGAGTGCAGTGGTGCAGTCTTGGCTCATTGCAACCTCCGTCTCCTGGGTTCAAGTGATTCTTGTGCCTCAGCCTCCCGAGTAACTGGGACTACAGGCATGTGCCACCATGCCTGGCTAGTTTTTGTATTTTTAGTAGAGATGGGGTTTCACCATGTTGGCCAGGCTAGTCTTGAACTCCTGACCTCAAGCGATCTGCTGGCTTCAGCCTCCTAGAGTCCTGTGATTACAGGCATGAGCCTCCGCACCCAGCCTAAAGGGTCCCTATTTAAAGGATCTCTTTATTGTGCCTGATAATACTGGGAGGCACCACCCCTCATCTTTCTGAGTTCTTATCAGGGGCTTGTAGACTCACATCCTTGATTTCATTGCAAGTCTCTGGCGGCTTCTCGCCTCTTGTGAGCACTCACTGCAATGTCCTCAGAGGCCCTGTTTCTTCTAAGAGTCCATTCAAGGCTATTTAAAATGCTGCTTCAGAATTCATTCACTGCCTGGTTCCAGAGCCTCTTCCACACATTTAGATATCTTTTATGGTAACACCCTACTTCTGCTAACAAAACCTGCACTAGTCATCCATGATTACATAACAAATTACTCCAAAATATAGCATCTTAAAGCAGATGACTTACCATCTCAGGGTCCTGCAGGTCAGGACTCCAGGTGCAGCTGAGCTGTTTGTGGCTGATGGTCTCACAGGCCATAGTGAGTGGCATGTGGGGCGGTGGGCATCCCAAGGCTCAACTGGTGCGGGATTTGCATCCAGCCTTGCGTAGGTGGTGGATTTCGGGATTTAGCTCCTTGCCAGCTGTCAGGCTAATGTGTTCTCTGCTGGCTGCTGGCCAGAGGCCTCCCTCAGTTCCTTGCACATGGGCAGCCCCAGCCAGGCAGCTTCCTTCAGTTCCTTCAGAGCAGATTAACCAAAGAGCAAGAAGTGAGAAGGGCAGAAGCCAGAATCTCTGTAACCTGACCCCGGGGGTGACAGCCCACCCCTTTTGTCTTGTTCTGCTCATCAGAAGCAAGGTGCTGTGTCCAGCCCACACTCCAGGGCAGGGGACCCTGCAGGGGCATGAAAACCAGGAGGTGGGATAACTGGAAGTCATCTTAGAAGTTGCCTGCCACGGCCGGGCGCGGTGGCTCACGCCTGTAATCCCAGCACTTTGGGAGGCCAAGGCGGGTGGATCACGAGGTCAAGCGATTGAGACCATCCTGGCCAACATGGTGAAACCCCATCTCTACTAAAAAATGCAAAAATTACCTGGGCGTGGTGGCTCTCACCTATAGTCCCAGCTACTCTGGAGTCTGAGAGAGGAGAATTGTTTGAACCCAGGAGGCGGAGGTTGCCGTGAGCCGAGATTGCGCCGCTGTACACCAGCCTGGCAACAGACCGAGACTCCATCTAAAAAAAAAAAAAAAAAAAAAAAAAGAAGTTGCTTGCCACACAAATCTCAGCTGATTTTAAACTTTCTATAAATGGAACCATATAGTGTGCACTCATGCCTGGCTCCATTTGCTCAGGGGCGTGTGAGAACCATTCCTTGGTCAGGCGTAGCACTCGCTTTTTCTTTTTTATCACTGTGTAGAACTCCAGTGCATGACTCTAGCACCGTGTATTCTCCAGTCACTGGATATTTGGATAGTTTCGAATAGGGGACCATTATGTATGAGGCTTCTGTGCTTGGTCTTGTTCCGGTCTTGTTCAGCCCTTTATTAAACGTCTGTTCGCATTTTTAGCTGGCATATACCTAAGAGAGGAATGGCTAGGTCATAGGGAGTGTGTAGATTCAGCTTTCGTGGTTACTGCTACACAGTTTTCCAGCGTGTGCTGCCCGCCCCAGCTGGTGTGGGAGAGGTCCAGTCTGCAGCCCCCAGCTCCTGGGTGGCACATCAGGGGCTTGGCTCTCCTCACTGCCAGCGGACATTTAGCTGTTTCAGCTCCAGCACATCTGTCACCTCTTGGTCATCTCTTTCCAGATTTCAACATTTTGTTTCTATTGTCTTTTCTGTATTTTCTTGTGTATCATTTTCTGTTGCTAGTGTGTTTGGGAAGGCGGTGAAACAAACACATATGTGTACCCCATTATTTTCAACTAAAAATCCTACTCTCGTCCGTTTTCCCTCATTATGCCATCTTTCTTCCCCTCTTCTCCCTCCCTCCCGCCTTTCTTCCCTTCCTCCCCTTCTCTCCATTCCTCTTCCCTCCCCTACCCTCCTCCTACTTCCTCTTTACTTCCAGAATAGCAGCTGACATCTAAACAATTTCACATAGGGATTTCTCTGTATTCTAAAATCTTCTTGTAAACATTTTCTAAAAATGCTTTGTAAACACCATCTTCAGTAGCTGAAATTATTCCATTGTTTACTTAAATCCACCCAGCTGTGAGACTTTGAAATGGTTTCCCATTTACATTCTTGTAATGTACTCCAGTTTAATAACCGTAGACGCACAGTTGAGCTTGTGATTTCTTTTCATGGTTGATGGGGCCCGGGGTTCATGACTGGGTTATGTCCAAGAACAATGACACAGACACTGAGGAAGTTAAAATTAGCAGCAGCACAGCTGGCATCTGGGCAATGTCAAAAAGAATTTTTCTTTTTGAGAAATTAAAGTGTTCCTGGGGCAAAGAAACTTTGGACCAAATGGATTTGAATCTGGGCCATCAGCGCAGGGAACCATTTCAAGGTTATATGATGAGTTTGAGGTAGTGATTTCCTGCCAGAAAGAGAGATGCCAGGAAGAGGCAGCTGAAACAGAGATAGGAGAGCCGGCTGCCAATTAATGAGTGCTTCCTCCGCTTCAGGTGTTGTGGTGAGCATGTTTTAGACGCTCACGCATCTGATCAGCATAGTAACTCTGCAATACAAGCACTGTACAGCAGAGAAGACCGAGGCTCAGAGAGCTTGACCAACCTGCCCAAAGTCACAGAGATGGCTGTTCTGGATCTGGACTCCCAGTTCAGGGATCTTTGATTTCAACGTCAAAGACTAGAGTAGGATTCCTGGTTGAAGATATCCCTGTCCTACCCAAACACCACGTTCTTCCCAGAGGAGAGCCCTACAGGCAGACTTGGGATTGAGAGGGTGGTGGCTGGTCTTTGAAGCTCGTGTCTTATAACCCTGCTTCCTTTCGTTGATCCTGGGGATTCAATGTGAAGCAGGTGCAGATGGAGCCATGCAGGGCTACAAGGCGGAAGGTGGATGGGTGTAGTGGAGGGGGCACGTTTCACTGACCCCACCCAGCTCACTGTTAACCTCATGCAAGCCACTCACCTCTTTGGGACACAGCCGCCCTCTCTGTCTAACCAGGGAATTGGAGGAGCCATTTCTCCCAGCTCCGATGTCGTCTAATCGCTAACTCACTTGTTCTTGACTCATAGGAACAAAAGCGGATCCTAGAGATGGGCATCACGGGTCCCGAGGGCCATGCCCTGAGCAGACCTGAGGAGGTAAGGACTCCCCAACTTGGATGTGACTCTGACACGCACCACTGAGCACTCACTTGATGCTGTTGCTGTTCCAGCTGGAACAGCCCAGCCGGGGCCCGGCTCCTTCCCATGTCCTTTCCCAGAGCATCCCAAACCATCTTGCCTTTCCTAGGAGCGCTGGGGGCTGCAGGTTGGAGAAGCCAGGAAGAGGGGCCCCCTCTCCCAGGGTCCTGACACTTCACTCCAAGGCCCCATGGGTGCCCAGTGTCCCAACTGGATATAGAGTCTCATAGAGGACTTTGCATAGTGGATGATAGGAAAGTGGTGCCATGTGCCCAAGCCCAGCACCCAGGAGACAACCCCCACTGCCTGCCCTGTTCCCAAGCCTTGAAAAAGCGTGACTTACCCTGGAGTGGCTGTGTGTATGCGTATGAGTTCGAGAGAGAGAGTGTGTGTGTGTGTGTGTGTGTGTGCGTGTGTGTATGTGCACGAACCTGCAGGGAGCCTGGAAGGAGGAAGTCAAGCTGATCGGGCATGGAATGGAATGGGCACTCTGGAAACCATCCTTTGAGTTGAGGACATTTTCTTTTTTACTTTTCTGTTTTTTTTTTTTTTCCTTTGACACAGTCTCACTCTGTCACCTAGGCTAGAGTTCAGTGGTACGATCTCAGCTCACTGCAGCCTCTGCCTCCTGGGTTCAAGTGATTCTCCTGCCTCAGCCTCCCAAGTAGCTAGGACTACTAGGCACAGGCCTGCGCCACCACGCCTGGCTAATTTATGTATTTTTAATAGAGATGGGGTTTCACCATGTTGGCCAGGCACATCTCAAACTTCTGACCTCAAGTGATCCATCTGTCTTGGCCTCCCAAAGTGCTGGGATTACAGGTGTGAGCCACCGCACCCGCCTGGGTCAAGGACATTTTCAGATGCCCTCATCAGATCATTACCAAGTCTCCTGGGCCGGTGCTCTGGGCCTGGCGTCTGCTGGACATGGGGGACACAGAGTGAATGGACAGGTTCCGTGCCCTGAGGGGCTCTAGATCCCGCCCAGTGCTCTTCACGGGCTCCACAGCCCAGGGATGGGCATGAGCTGTGTGTTCCTGGCTCATGGTGAGGTCGAACAGAACCAGGAGGCACTGCTTATAAACTTGTATAGAGCTTGGATGTTTCTGCCATATCCCAGTGTGAGACCAGTGCCCTACCCCGGAGAGCAGGGGGCACTGCCAAGCGCTGTTGGACTTAGTATGTCCTTCTCACTGGATGGAGCAGATTTCCCTTCTGACCACATGTAATTAAGGAAAAGGGAAGGGCACTATGGAGGAAGAGCCCTGGGAGCTCGGGATGGATGGTGGCTGTGCCCCTAGACTTCCCTCTGTGTGTGACACTGTGTGTGCCTGTTCAGCTGGAGGCCGAGGCGGTGTTCCGGGCCATCACCATCGCGGGCCGGATCAACTGCCCCGTGTACATCACCAAGGTCATGAGCAAGAGTGCAGCCGACATCATCGCTCAGGCCAGGAAGAAAGGTGTGCAACCGGCCCTGGGCCTCCTGGGGGCAGCTGGGGCCTGGAAGGGGGTGTCTTGCAGGTTCAAGTTCACTCCCAAACTTAGCCATAGGAGGGAGGGGTGGAGGAGGGATGCTCCCGACACAGCATGGTGGCTGGAATTCCTTGGTCCCGATCACCCTAGGATATTCACCTTGGTAAGATCAGCTCCATTTAAAGAGAATGTCAGTAATTTATTATGTTTAATTGAATGAATCCAAATATTAATTCAGCATGTCATCAATATAAAAATCATTAATATTTTGCATGTTTCCTGTACTGTCTTCAAAATTCAGTGTGTGTTTTACATGTACATGACTCAGTTCAGACTAACCAGAGCCTCAGGTTATTGGCGGCCACATGCAGCTCAGGACTGCCTTATTGCACAGAGCAGCTGTGGACCCCAAATATGTTGTTTTAGTGTTTTTAAGGGCAAGCTGACAAGTAGAGGGTAGAACAGCACAGCTTGCCTGGAATTAGCTCTGTGTTGAAGATGAGGAAACCGGGGCTCAGAGAGTTTACAGAAATCTGGAAGCGGTATCAGCTAGGAGGGTGTAAGCAGGCAGGTTCTGGAGCTACAGGAAGCCATAACATGGCCACTAGCCACACATGGCTATTTAATTGTAAATTAAGTAATGTTAAAGAAAATGAGCAAGTTAGTTTCTCGGTGGCACCAGCCACACCAGCTTAAGAGCCACACGTGGCCAGTGGCTGCTGGTTGGGCACCCGCGAGACAGGGCACCCCCTCGCTGCAGAGAGCGCTGCTTGATGGGGTACCCTAGTGCCGGGCAGAGCTCACAGCCACCTCTCCTGTTGGGCAGCAAGGTGGCCTCGGGGGAGGGCAGCAGGGGCTCCTGGGCCACCTCTCTTGCTCTTGGTCTCTAAGCAAAGATCTTTCCTGGGGAGCCTGAGCTTCCGCCTGCAGGCTTTTCTGGAAGAAGCCCACCTGGCTCACTCCTTGAAAGGCAAGCGGGAACTTCTGGGAAGTTAGTGCTTGGGAAGCTGCCCTCCAGCACTGGGCTGATGGAAGCACACCCCCAGGTCCCTTTCCCTTGGGGTGGGATGACCCTGAAGCATGTTCCCAAGCCAGACTAAGCGCCAGGGCCCTCAGCTGTGCCTCGATGAGAAATCTCCCTTTAGTGGCTTCTTTCCCTGCCTTATGTCACTTCCTTATGTCCCCAGCCAGTGTTTCCTGGAATGACCTCCCAAATAAGACACTTGAACTAGATTCCTTACTTAAAGATCTGCTTCCGGCAGAACCCAAACTGAGACAGCAAATCGCGTCTCCATGCCTTGGTTTACAAATCTATAAAAGGACAAAATAACGTCCAGATCCTAAAAGCAACAGCGGTATCCATGAGGTTTCTGGGTGAGTCAGCTGCCACACTCCCCATGGAGCGCTTGGCGGGGTGCCGACCATGTGGCGGAGCTGGACCAGAGCACCCAGGGTCCCCATGGTGCGGTGGTGATGCCAGCAAGAACACGGCCAGTGCTCTGGCCTTCAGCCAGCCCCATTCTCCCTCCACAATCTTCCAGTTTTGTGCCTTTGACGTCTGCCTTAAGAGAGTATTTGCTTTTAACCAGGCTTGTTTGTGTTTGCCCCTCCCAAGGGCCCCTAGTTTTTGGCGAGCCCATCGCCGCCAGCCTGGGGACCGATGGCACCCATTACTGGAGCAAGAACTGGGCCAAGGCTGCAGCGTTCGTGACCTCCCCTCCCCTGAGCCCGGACCCCACCACGCCCGACTACTTGACCTCCCTACTGGCCTGGTGAGAGCTGCGAGAATGTGGGGCTGGGGGAGGCAGCTGGGGCCTTTGGAGGCAGAGTTTGTGGTGGGAACCCGCAGACTGGTTTGGACTTACGATTGTAAAGGAGGCTCTGCCCTGGGCTCTGAAAGGAAGCACCCGATATGGCTTACAACAGGCCTTCGGGGACCTGAAGATCTGTGGCATCCCGTGATGGTTCCATTCACAGCTATTGACCACTCCTTTTGAGCCAACCTACTGTTAAGCACCTGCTGTGTGGCAGGCACTGTGGTGTATTGGGACGCACTCAGGACTAGGGATGGAGACAGGGCTGTGTCACGCTGGGCCTGGCACATCACATGTAATATCCCTCAGTCTCCCTCATTTTACTCAAAGTGGGAGCAGACAGAACCTGTGGCAGAGCTGCCTTTCGGACAGTGCAGGAAAAGGACCTGGAACCGAGGGCTCCCGAAGCGGCTGCTGCTGCCTGCAGCACACCTGCTGTGATGCCCGCACACCATGGAGCCCAGCACCTCAGCCCCTGCCCTGCCGTCAGCCACCACGAGGGAAGAGCACTTAGCAGTAGCAAGGTCACATGGCAAGGCCGAGTGTCCGGGCCACTCTGGAAGCAGAGATGCGTGCTCAGAACCCACCAGGAGGCTTGCAGAAGGCTTCCTGGAGGAGGTGGCATCGACACTAAAGCTCAGGGTTGAGTAGGAGTTTGCCCAATAGGGGAGGATAAGACAGGGCTCCTTGGCAAAAGGAACCTTGGAGGAGGGGCCAGCAGTATGTGTGGCAATTTCCGCGTGGAAATCACTGTCCCCCTGCTGCTACAGAAACTCTTGGCTGGCATAGTCAACAGCTTACTCAACACCTGCAGCCCAATGTCTGGTGGGCCGCTTGTGTTTCCAAAGAACTGCAGATCTTCCCCCATAAAGCTGCTACCCCCCAGTCTTGTCCATCTCGGGAAATGTCAGCATCATGTACTAGAGGCCCTGGACTCTGACAAAGCCTCACCTCCTCCGCTGTGGCCATCCTGGCTCAGGCCACTGCCATCCCTGGCTTCCTGCCAAGCCTTTCTATTTCCACATGGGCCCACCCCACCCTGCCCATCACAGTCTGCTCTCAGACATTTAGAACCTAGATTAGATGAAACACCCACTGCCTGGAACCAATAAGTCCTCTCCCAGTGAAACCCAAGTCCCCACAACATCCCACAAGGCAGAACTTGATCCGGTGCTCATTCCCTGACCAATCTCCCTCCTTGGGTCTCCTCTGCCTTTGGCTCCCTTGGTCCAGTCCTGGCTTCATGCTGACCCTGAACTGCAGGCAGGATCCTGCCTTGGGGCCTTTATACTCATGGGACCCCCGGCCTAGTTCTCTCTTTCTTAGACACCATGTGGTTTGCTCTGTGACTTCCTTCAGATCTTTGCTGGAAGGCTCCTTCTCAGTGACATAGTTTTCTGATTATCCTCCTGAAAACGGCATCCCCAGCCTGACCCCTGCACGCCTCACCCCCACCTGCTTTGGTTGAATCCCTGACACTCGCCCTGACAGCACCCATGTGCCCCATTCTCTGCTTACTGCCAGACTCCCCCATCCCTTAGTAGAACTGATGCACGCAGGAGCGCTCTCTCTCTGTTCTTAGATGCGCTCCCCAAGCCTTAAATTGTACCAGGCACATAGGAAGCATGCAACACCATTTCATTGAATAAGTAAGTGAAGATTACTTCTAACTATATTCTAGGTGATTGTAACGTTTCCTGGGCCTCTGGATTGGAGGACAGCCTCACCCTCCTCACTCTGCATTTAGAACCTCAAATAATGAGGTTTAGAACCTCAAAAAATTCATTTTATTTTTGTTTTATTTTGTTTTTGAGACTGAGTTTCACTCATATTACTGAGGCTAGAGTGCAATGCCGCGATCTTGGGTCATTGCAACCTCCACTTCCCAGGTTCAGGTGATTCTCCTGCCTCAGCCTCCTGAGTAGCTGGGATTACAAGTGCCCACCACGACACCTGGCTAATTTTTTTTTTTAATTTTAGTAGAGGTGGCATTTCTCCATGTTGGTCAGGCTAGTCTCGAACTCCTGACCTCAGGTGATCCACCTGCCTTGGCCTCCCAAAGTGCTGGGATTATAGGCGTGAGCCACCACACTCAGCCTGGTCCATTAATTTTATTGACTTAGGTGTTCAGCTCAGGGCACCTGATATAAAAAAGGGTGTTTGTTTTCAAAACACCAGGGGACTAATGGGTAAATGCCAGTGGACTTGTGCCACTGGGCTATGACCAATGAATAGTGTTTGTCCTGCAAGCACAGCACAAACACGCCGGCCAGCCCTTATGCCAGCTGCTTCACATCAGGAAGACAAATGTCAGCACACGTTACTCGCTTTGTAACGTGCAGAGCATGAGGCTACTGACATAAATGGTGCATCCCCGACTTGTGAGACGTGCGGGCACGTGCTGGAGAGTTTCTGTCTTATCCACCGGCTTCCTCATGTATTTATTCATTCATTGGCTGTCCTGCATGTCCATGTCTGAAGTCGGGGTTTGCCTTCAAAATGAATGAGGGTCTGAACTCCACCTTGTTTTGTCCTTGCCAGTGGGGACTTGCAGGTCACAGGCAGCGGCCACTGTCCCTACAGCACTGCCCAGAAGGCGGTGGGCAAGGACAACTTCACCCTGATCCCCGAGGGCGTCAACGGGATAGAGGAGCGGATGACCGTCGTCTGGGACAAGGCGGTGGTAAGGACGATCAGTTCTCAGGAGCATTCTAGAAACACCCTACCTGGCCTGTGAAAGCCAATGCATGATGCACACCAGGTTCTTAAAAGTTCTCTTCTGACATGGAGGTGGAAGCAGATACACCAGGAGGACACAGGAGGGAACGCACAACTTGTGAGAGAGTAGCTCACGTCCGGGAGAGGCCTCTGCATTCGCAGAGGTCACCCTTGTCCTTTGTATCTTAAGACTGAAAAATGTTTTGTTCTGTTTCTGTTTCTTTTTCTTTTTTTGAGACAGAGTCGTGCTGTGTTGCCAGGCTGGAGTACAGTGGTGGAATCTCTGCTCACTGCAGCCTCCACCTCCTGCGTTCAAGCGATTCTCCTGCCTCAGCCTCCTGAGTAGCTGGGACTGCGGGCACCCACCACCACACCCAGCTAATTTTTGTTTTGTATTTTTAGTAGAGACGGGGTTTCACTACGTTGGCCAGGATGGTCTCGATCTCTTGACCTCGTGATCCGTCCACCTTGGCCGCACAAAGTGCTGGGATTACAGGTGTGAGCCACCGCACCTGGCCTCATTTTGTTTCTTAGCCAGGTCTTAGTTCATGTTGAGAGGGCTCTGAAACTCTGTGTGCATGTGCTTTCGTGTTAGAAGTTGGGGTATTGAGCGGGTAGAGAGAATTCTTGTTGCAGAGAGAGCTGGGTCACAGTCTGATCGCTGACCTGAAACCAAAGATTTTTATCTTCTGTTAAACTTGGGCCTGGTGACATGGACCAGATGTCACAGTGGCTGTTGTGTCAATGTACCTCTGTGCGGTTAATTAAATGTCCTCTCCAATGAGGCTTGGCCATTTGGGGTTCTTTGATGATGGCACGTTTTTAGCTGGAGAGGAGAGAATGCCGAGCCTCGCAAGGACCCAGCTGGCAGGCTTCCATTTGTGCCCAGCCGCCCCTCCTCCTGGCCCCGTTATGAGATGCTCCTCTCATCAGCGGTCTTGTCTTCAGGCTACAGGCAAAATGGACGAGAGCCAGTTTGTTGCTGTCACCAGCACCAATGCAGCCAAGATCTTTAACCTGTACCCAAGGAAAGGTCGGATTGCCGTGGGCTCAGACGCCGACGTGGTCATCTGGGACCCGGACAAGGTGAAGACCGTAACAGCCAAAAGTCATAAGTCGGTAAGTCGTGGCCTGTTTGTGCCGCTGAGATAAAGGATGCTTTGCTATAATCATTTTAGAAGAGTGATTAAAAATGATTTATGAATTTTCCAACAAGGATGTGATCTGATGTCTAGCGTGACTCAGTCATCCACATTTCTCCTCCAGCTGGAGAGATTGGGAGGAGGGATTTGAGCAGGCTCAGCTAAGCTGCTTCTCCCTCTCTTTCTCTCTCTCTCTCTATTTCGTGGCTCTTGCCCATGGATGCATGCGTTCCCAGCCATCTGACACTGCTTATAATTCCATGTAGTAAGCTTCAGGGCTCAGAGGGGGAAAGTGTTAGGCCTAAGGTTATCAGTTTAATTGTCAAGCTGGAAAGGATTTGATTTGGTATTTCAGAAACCTCCCACTTGCTTTTGTGGCTGGCTGCTAATAGACAGGAAAGGGTTGGCCCTAAAGTGCACACTTTTTCACATCCCATGCCTGTGGTTAGGGGCCACATCCGCTTTGTATCTTACGTGCCTGTGATTTCTCCACTCATCCAGCAACCAGCAAAATGCATGCACAGAAGGGGTGTATGCAGAGATGGCAGAGGACACCTGTGCCTCCCTAAGGCCTTGCTCTAACACCCTCCTGCATGGCCAGCAACGGTCTTGGGTCTGGATTAACAATTACACACACAGACCCAAGAGGCCACAGTGGTCCCTGGCTCACTGGAGTCGTGCAAGCACACAGGTCAGAAGTAGCGCACGTGCACACCAGGTTGGAGCTGCGGTGGGAGTTCTCATAGCCCCTGGGGTCACGTACTGGAGAAGGAGACCACAGATATGGGGACAGGACACCAGGCATGAGGAAGTCTCATAAGAAAGCCACGGGAAACACATGTAACGGCTCATGGCCATGGCCCTGGAGTATCTGCTTGGCTGCAAGAGACGTGGCCTGCAGAAGCAGAGGTTTTGGTAGCTGCCCGCTGACCTTGTCCGGCTCACCAATCCAGGTCATTCCTATAATACAAAATGCTCCCTGTAACACTGCTGGCTTCCCACAGCCCCCATCTCCAGGAAATGGGGTGCCTGAGGTTGTCTTCCCATGCAGAAAGGTTTATGCCTTTCACATGTACAGTCTAGCAGGGCATACAAGTATATTATTTGTTATTATGAATTCTTTAATGTGTGTACACACTGCTTGAGGTCTGTGCACATAGGAGAGGCAATGGGAGAACGTCTGAGGCTCTTGCCAGGGAGAGGGTGTCTTCGTCCATTTTGTGCTACTGTAATAGATACCACAGACTGGATAATTTATAAAAAAAATAAATTCATTTGGCTCACGTTTCTGGAGGCTGGGAATTTCAATATTAAGGTGCTGGCATCTGGCAAAGGCCATCTTGCTGAGTTATCCCATGGTGGAGGGCGGAAGGGCAGAAGAGGACTAGTGTGAAAGAAATATCAAGAGGATGCTGGATTCACTTTTATAACAAGCCCACTCTCACAGCAACTAACTCACTCCTGTGATAATAGCATGAACCCATTAATGAGGGCAGTCTTCATGACCTAATCAGCTCCTAACGATACCATGTCTGAACACCATTGCAATGTCAATTAAATGTCCAGTTGAATTTTGAGGGGACACTCCAGCCATAGCAGAGGGTGTGCACACCCACCAACATCTGGCTGTGGGAGCTGCCCCTTCCTTCACAAGGTGATCCTTGTCTAGAAAGGAACATGGATGTCTGAGTCAGCCGGTCACAGGCCAGCTGACAAGGACGCAGAAGGAAGTAGACTGAGCTGGGATCGTCTTATTATTTCAGTGTGGGATCAGGGGCCACGCCCGATTCCATGCTCAAGGGTGGGCACTCTGATTATCATCACAATCCAGCCAAATACTGCTTTGTCATTACTCCGTGCTCTGCATTCTGCATGCATCACCTCATGTCATCCTCAGCTCTTCTAAGTTAGGTGTGTCATTACTAATAAATGAGAAAAGGGACAGGGAGAGGACACGGGCATTAGTTTCCTTTGGATGCTCTTACAAGGTGCCACAGGCTGGGTGGTTTAAACAAAAGAAATTTCTTCTCTTAAAGTTCTGGAGGCTAGAAGTTAAAAACCAAGGTGTTGGCCAGACCTCTGGGGGCATATCCCTTGCAGGCAGTTTTTAGTGTCTGACGTCCCCGGCAGTTTTTGATTCCATGACATGTAAGGCATCCCTTCCATCTTTGCCTCTGTCATTGCATGGCCTTCTCCACTGTGTCTTCTCCTTTTATGGATGCCAGGCGTTATATTTTGGGCCCACCACACCTCAGTGTGACCTCATCTTAACTAATCACACCTGCAACCACCCTATTTCCAAATAAGGTCACATTCTGAGGTCGTGGGGGTTAAACCTCAACATATCTTTTTTGGGAGCACAGTTCAACCCATAACAATATGTAATATACCCGAGGCTACCTGCCTAGGAGGTAATTGTCTTCAGGTTAAGCTTGGGGAAGCCTCCCCTCTCTGTGTGAGGCAAGATTTGAATTCTTGTCATAGCAGCAAGAGGCCAGTGACCAAAGGACTTTGTCTGTTTCATTTTCTCTGTCTCAAGCAGCGCGATTCACATAATTGCCATTTTTTCAGAACATGGATTAAGAAATGCTGTTAGAGGTTAGTTTAATTTTTGTATGTTTTAAAAATATATTACTTTTGCCCTGGTATGATGGCTCATGCCTGTCATCCCAGAACCTTGGGAAGCCAAGGCGGGCAGATCACGAGGTCAGGAGTTCAAGACCAGCCTGACCAACATAGTGAAATCCTATCTCTACTAAAAAAAAAAATCAAAAAAATTAGCTGAGCATGGTGGCTCATTCCTGTAGTCCCAGCTACTTGGGAGACCGAGGCAGGAGAATTGCTTGAACCCGAGAGGTGGAGGTTGCAATGAGCCGAGATGGAGCCAGCACTCCAGCTTGGGCAACAGAGTGAGACTTCCTCTAAAAAAAAAAATTACTTTTAACAATGAAGAGACATCATTTCTTGTATATTGACTAGTGATTAGATTTTAGATCTACTTTTATATAAAATACAACTTTTATTCTTTCCTGTCTGAGTGGAAAACGTATTCACATCAAAGTGCTATATCATGAGTATGCCTACATGTTTGTGTATCATGGACTATCTGGATGTTTTAAGCTTTCTTATCAAGATATAACTCACACACCATACTGTCACCGTTTTGAAGGGTACAGTTCAGTGGCTTTTTGAGCCTAGTATACTGAGAAGTGTATTGAGATATTGAGCATATATGAGCTAATATATTGAGAAGGTTGTACAGTCATCACTAATTCCAGAACTTGTTCATCACCTCTAGAAAAGAAACCCTGTACCTGTGAACAGTCAGCCCCCTTCTCCCTCCCCCACTCCCTGGCAACCACTCAGCGGCTTTCTGTTTCTATGAGTTTGCCTATTCTGGACATTTTATGTAAATGGAATCATTGAATATATATGACCTTTTACACCTGGCTTCTTCGACTTAGCATCCTGTTTTTGAGGATCATCCATGCTGTATCGTGATCGGTGCCATGTTCCTTTGATGGCTGAATAATATTCCCTTGTACGGATGGACCACGTTTTGCTTATGCACAATCAGCTGACGGGCTGCCTTTTAAAGGGTAGAAAAGAGTCCTCCCTGGAGGGAACCAGGGAACTGGGGCTCATGGATGGGAGAGACAAGAGGCTTTTTCATTACAGTGTTTTGTGTTGTTTAAATTTTTATATTGTTTGTATATTACCTTTAAGAAATGAAGGAATTGATGTTTAAAATTCGGTGTTGTTGTCAAATGCAGGGTGTGACATTTGTGATATGACCAGGGCCTCCTCACAGCTGCCCAGCTTGAGACTGTCACCAAAGCCCCACCCAACAGTAGGGACAGCAGCCCAGGTCCCCGAGGGCTGGCCAGTTTCAGCTGGGACATGGGTGACAGGTTCCTTGTACCGCTCCTCAGCATTTACAGTCCACATGACTCTCACACAGTTATGAATCGCTCCACAGTAGGGTGGCCCAGGGAGAATTAGGTTAGCAAATGCTAGCACTGGAAGCGTGCCGTTTGCCTGGGTCCTGCGAGGCTGGCACAGTGACAACAGCTGTGTGTAGGAGACATGATTGCCTGGGACCCCCAAGAATGCACCTAAAAATCATCAAACACCATCAGATTATCAACCAATATAAAGAATTGATCGTTTTTCTATGGAAGAATCAAAAAACACTTTGGAAAATAGAA
This sequence comes from Alouatta palliata, assembly GCA_004027835.1. NCBI lineage: Eukaryota > Metazoa > Chordata > Mammalia > Primates > Atelidae > Alouatta > Alouatta palliata. Next base: position 32,530 of record PVKV010018849.1, read on the forward strand.
TGGAAATCAAAATAATGTAATAGCAATAAAAACTGAAGACTTGGCCTGGCGTGGTGGCTCACGCCTGTAAACTCAGCACTTTGGGAGGCTCAGGTGGGTGGACTTGAAGCTAGGAGTTTGAAACCAAGCTGGGTGACGTAGTGAGACCCTGCCTCTACAAAAACATGAAATTAACCAGGCATGGTGGTACATGCCTGTAGTCCTAACTACTTGGGAGGCAGAGGTAGGAGGTTTGCTTGAGCCCAGGAGTTGGAGGCTATAGTGAGCCATGATCGCCCCACTGCACTGCAGCCTGGGTGACAGAGTGAGACCCTGTCTCAAAACAAACAAACAAACAAACAAAAAAACACACACACAAAAAAAAAAAACTAAAGACTTACGTAAGTTCAAGAACCTTTACACTGAGAAGATTCAATAGAGTGAACATATAAATTCTTTCTAATCTTATCTATAAATTTGATGTGATCCCATCAGAAAATTCAATTATTTAGCTAAGAAAGCAGAGTTCACAGATGGGAAATATGAGAGCAGCTGAAATAGTTCTAAACAAAGGGAAGTCTGGGGTGGGGGTGTCAGTCATCCCAGTTATTAAAACATGTTATAAAGCTGCAATAAATCAAACTGTTTGGTACGGGTACAAGAAAAGAGAGCCAAGGAATAGACTGACTGCATATGAGAATTCAGTTTGCAATATTAGGAGACAATTAGAATTAGGAAATAATAGTTACTCATCCAATTGTGTCAGAACACCTGGCTCATCAGGCTTAACCTCTGCCTTGCTATTTACTACCAAATAAATCAAACCATGGATCAAATATTAAGATAAAATAAAACTATAAAAGGACTAGATATAAAAGGACTAAATAAAACACACATTTTTAAAAAATGACAGTTTTGGAGGGGAAAAGACCTTGCTAAGCAAAACATAAAACTTAGAAATGGTAAGGAAAAGATTGTTCTGTTTGAACATCAACTTCACAAAAACTATACAAAATAATCTGTGTGGCAAAAACAGTTACTTCACATGAGTTCCAGTGACAGAGGACCAGGGAAGGAAGAAGTATTTGCAACACACATAACAAAGGATAAATTCTTTAACAGTGAGTGTGTGCTTTTAGAAATCAGTACGAAGAATGCCAAGACCCTGAGAAACAGAACAATGTGCAAAAACACAGTGACACAGTAAGAAATACAGAAATGGCATGTGTTGACTTAAAGAGACCCAGTCTCAGTCACAAATGCAAATAGCAACCTACAGATATTATTTTTCACTCGTGCCAGCAACTGAGATCAGGAGTTTAATATACATAGATACTGTTTACCAAAGGCTGTCAGGTAAGCTCACAGTTTTGTTGGGAATGGGAACTAGCATTGCCTCTTTTGGAGGACAAATCTATCAAAGGTAAAAATCCGTTTACTCTTTGGCCCCAAACTCCACATCTAGAAACATGTTCACGTGTGTAGATTGTGGGTGCAAAATCTGTTTCAGCATTGTTTATCCTTGGGAACTGCGCATGTAAGTAGTAGTACATCCTCCTGATCAAATACAGTATAGCAGTGTAAAACTATTTTGTATGTGTGCTGATACAGAACAATTGTTGAGGTAAAGAAAAATCAAGGTGAGGCACGTCTGTGTAGAGATGTATATACGTGAGACAATTATTCATGCCTTGGACATACCTAGAGACATGGAAGAAACTCTTCAAGACATAGGTCTCAGACTCAAGTAGAAGATAGACTTCCTTTCTGTCAAATATCTTTTTTACCGTTTGATTTTTTTTCAACCATCTGTATGTTCTACCTTTAAAATAATAAATAAAAAGCAGTTGACATGCAAGGTCAAGCATTCACTTTAAGAGTAATGGAAGAAATGTGTTTTTGTTTTTGTTTTGTTTTGTTTTTTGAGACAGAGTCTCCCTCTATCCCCCCGGCTGGAGCGCAGTGGCGCAATCTCGGCTCACTGCAACCTCTGCCTCCCAGGTTCAAGCAATTCTCATGCCTCAGCCTCCTGAGTAGCTGGGGTTACAGGCATGAGCCACCGTACCCGGCCAAATGTGTGTTTTAAAGGAAATGTTATTTTGTCTTTCAAATTAGCGGAGAAAGAAAAAAATGGCATTCCCCACTGCTGGAGGGGGTGAACCTGAAATGTTTCTCTCCCTCGTTTCTGATACAGTGTCAATTGGTCTGATCCCTTGGGAAAATAATTTGGCTGTGTGCAACACAGGCTTTAAAACAGCACATATTCTTTCACCCAGTAATTTGATTTTAGAAACCTATCCTAGAGAAAAACTATTTCAAGAGGTATTTTAAATAAAATAAAGAACATTTGATTTATCGTTACGTCCAGTATAGTCAAAGTAGCCACATTCCCTAACCCCAGTGGGACCCCCTTCCTGTTGGTGATGGCCCAGGACCATATTGATTTGATTATAGAAAGCCGCCAGCAGTCTACGTACCCAGCGGTGAGTTGTTGGTTATAGACATTCTGAACCATACACTGGAATATCACACAGTCGATAAAAGGTGTTTTTAGAGATAGAGAAAAAAATGTTGGAACATGCTTGTGATATAACGTCAGGCAAAACTGCTGTTGCAAATAGCGGGGTTGGAGCAGAGCAGGCCTGGGAAGTAACGCTGAGGCTGTTGGTACAGACAGTGGAGTACAACGTCTTCGAGGGCATGGAGTGCCACGGCTCCCCGCTAGTGGTCATCAGCCAGGGCAAGATTGTCTTTGAAGACGGAAACATCAACGTCAGCAAGGGCATGGGCCGCTTCATCCCGCGGAAGCCGTTCCCGGAGCACCTCTACCAGCGTGTCAAAATCAGGAATAAGGTGAGTGCATCTGCGGGGGACGGGCCCACCGTGGGACCGGAGCCGACAGCTTCTCTTGGGGAATTGAGGTTGACGTGTGCAGAGTTAATCATGCCAGAGCCCTGGGAACCTCCCTTTCCTTCTCTGTTAAATGTGTTTGGACGCTGCCCTGGGCTCCTGTCTAAGGACAGAAGTGAGCATCGAATGAGGACATGCAAGTTTCAGGGCTTTGCAACTGTAGAGGGGCGTGCACCCGTGAGGGTGGGTGGGTCCCAGGAGGGACACTTACCGAGTTGCTCTGGGCACTGTCCTGTGTCGTCTTAAGGAGTCCTGCACACTCACTGGAGCTGCTGTGATCCTGCTTTTGCAGCCCAGAGCCATGAAGGGCTTAGCCAGAGTCACGGCCCAGAAACCCTCGGGCCTGGCCCTTTGGAGCGAGGCATCACCCCTGGCGTCCTGCAGGCAGGGTTCCTTTCAGATCCGCCCTTTCTTGCCCTCCCTCCTTCCTTGGTGGTTCTGCCCTGTTGTTCCTTATTTTCCTTGACCTGCCTTAGCACCAACCTCAAGATACCTGTCAAAAGCGAGGAGTGGGCTCTATTCCTAACTTTAGAGCAACTCAAGGAGAGAACTTTCTCACAGCTGAGATAGACTGCCATGCGTGGCCAGCGGCTTCCCTAGCCAGGCCCTCCCATCCGCATGGCAGCTGCTTTCCCCATGAGACAGCTGATGTTTGCCAGAAAAGCCAGCTTCATGGGTGTGTGTGTGTGCATATGTGTGTATGTCTGCATATGTTATGTGTGCGTGTGTACATGCATGCACATGTGTATGCGTGCATATGGGGATGTGTGCACGTGTTGGAGTGTGCGTGTGTGTATGTGAGCATGTATTGAGATGTGTGTGTGTGGTATGTGAGCATGTGTGTACGTGTGTGGTCCTGCTCTTTGTGTGCTTAGTAAGTGGCACCAATTGAGATGGAAAATCCAGAGGGCTTCCTGCCTTCCCAGGCTCCAGCCCCAACTGGGAGGCTCTGCCAGCTCCCATAGGGTGTAGCATGCAGGTCAAAGACACCAAATCGCACCAGATGGGGAAACAAGCGTTGGGGCAGAAACAAGTCAGATCCAAGATGTGGCCAGGCATAGGCGGCAGGCCACGTGAGGACAGGAGACTCATGGAAATCCCTGGCTGGGACACCCACTGAAGAGGTAGAAACACCCTTTGGCTGGTTTCATTTCCTTCTTGGTCTGAACCCAAGGCCTGCGGTTAACAGTCAGCTTGCATGAGAGCAGATGTCTGACCCCAAATGCCAAGACAGCAGTTTGCTGGAGCACTAGGACCGGGGGTCCCGTTGCACAGGGATTCCTTCCTCAGCCTGCAGGAGCTAGGCCAGTTGAGGGAAGAGACCTGCACCAGAGCCTGCCTCTGGCCACCTGAGCTTCAGGGAGTGATGAAGGGCCTTACCCAGGAGGCAATGCAGCAGCCACAGAGGACAGTGAACAGGATAGAGTGAGGCCCAGGGAGTCGAGGATCAGGGCTTCAGGGACGGGAGGGCCGCCGACGTGATGTGCAGGTGCTGGGTCTTTCAGCTTGGTGCTAAACTTGAGGCTTTCTCCTATGGAGAGGCAGAACTGGGGTTCAGGGTGCTGTCACCTGCTGCAGAGAAGGAGGGAGCCAGGGCTGGGGTCAGAGCACTGTCACCTGCTGGAGAGGACGAAGCCCTGTGTTGGGGTAGGGCACTGCCACTGACCCATGCTGGGACCCTGTACAGGTCCCTGGACACATGCTGTCCTCCATTGCCTGGAGCAGGTGCCCTCCCACCCTTGGCCATCCCTAGGGCACCAGGGCTGTTGTCGGCAGTTCCCAGCAGGCTGACAGCCTCCCGCCTGGAAGGCCTGCTGTTTTCAGGGTCTCCGCCCCCACCACCCTTCCCCAGTGGGGCTGGGGCTGTGGCTCTGTTGCCCTGCTTCCCCATCCTTCTGCAGGCAAGTGTGGAGGCGTGCTCTCCACCCAGCATCCCCAGCCCTGTGCCTGGTGCTTGTCTATACTGTTTTCTCCCTCCCTGTCTCACCTCCCCACTCCTGCCCCTTTCTGGAACCACCTCCCAACAAACTACCTGCCCCCCGAATCTTTGCCTCGCCATTGACTTCTGCAAGAACGTACATGAAGATGGGCCCTTCGCTGCTGCCTGTCTGAGAGTCAAGGGTGCTTCCCGGGGGCGGGGGTAGGTGGCAGTGTCCAGGAAAGTGATTTCTTCTTGGAAGGGATCTGGGGTCCTTCCGCATGGTGCTTTGTGTGTGTGTATGAGTGTGCATGTGTGTAAGTGTATGTACGGGTGTGTATTTCTGAGTGTGTATGTGTGTGGGCATGTATGCTTGTGTATACATATGTCAGTGTGTGCCTTTGAGTGTGAATATCTACGAATGTGTTTAAGTGTGTGTATGCATGTTCACGTGTGTATGCTACTGTATAGGCATGTTTTGTTACTGTGCATGCATGCATGCATGTGTGCAGGTGAGTGCATGTGTGAGTGCATGTATGTGATGTGTGCATCTATGCATGTCTGTGCATATGGGTATGTATGTGTGTATGCATGCTTGTGTGTATGAATGGCTGTGTGAGTGTGGGTGCATGTGTGTGTGTTGTGTGTTTGTGTGCATGCACATTCGAAGTGACCTCAGGTTTCTCTTGCCCGCAGGGCTCTGCTTTGTCTACCCAGAAAGGCACACGCACATGGTGTCGATCAATCACAGTGAATCACACTCTCCCTTCCTCTGTCAGGTTTTTGGATTGCAAGGGGTTTCCAGGGGCATGTATGACGGTCCTGTGTACGAGGTGCCAGCTACACCCAAATACGCAACTCCCGCTCCTTCAGCCAAATCGTCGCCTTCCAAACACCAGCCCCCACCCATCAGAAACCTCCACCAGTCCAACTTCAGCTTATCAGGTAGGAAGGAGTGGCGGCCTGGGCTTCCCACCCTGCAGCAGTTCAGCCCCAGCCCTTCCTGCTGCTTCTGAGGAAATGGACACCTGGCCTTGGACACTTGATGAAGAAGCAGGGAAGGGAGTGTGTTGCCCACCCCCACAGCCTTTTCTCACTGGTGGGACAGAGTGGGCTGGCATGGTCACCAAGCAGAGGGGTGTCCATGTTAGAGGGGCAACATGGTGGTATCTGACCTGGGTTTACGAACTGTGGCGCCAGAATTGGCACAGGGCTCATCCTTACACACACTTGGGGACACTTTCCCACGCTTCCTCGTGACGATAGACATGGCATGATGGGGATGAACAGACATGAGACTAGCTGCCGTTGGCAAGGCATGTGCTCCACGCATGTCTTCAGCCTGTGTGCCCACTGCGGTGTACCAAGCACTTTCACAACCCATGAGTTTATTTTATCCTCACTACTCTGTAGAGTGCTGTTATACCTATTTATTTAAAGATGAAACGGAAGCTCCAAGAGATCCATTGTCAAAATACCAGGACTTGATGCTCAACAAATGTGTGGGAACAAAATTAGATACTGACTTGATCGTTCCTTTCTTAAGGCCCCAGGGCGGTGTGTCTGCGATTTCGTCAGATGGCCACGTGAGGGCAGGCAGGCACACGTTGAGAAAGTTGAATTGGAATTTTGTCCTGCAAACTCTTAGAGACATTGCATGGGTTCCACACTGCACTAGGCACTATGAATATGGTGATTTTTTTTCTTAAAGGGCCAGATAGTAAATACTTCAGACTTTTTGAGCTAAAAGGCAACATCTAGAATGTTACATTCAACGGCGATTTGAAAATGTACAAACTGTTCTCAGGTCACAGACTGTACAAAAACAGGCAGTGGGCTGGATTTGGTCAATGGAGCAGTTTGCTAATTCCTGGTCGGGAAAAGTGATAGGCTTAGCAAAAGAGAGAGTGGAAGGGGCAAAGAGAGAGAGAGAGATGATGAAGCAATTTAGATTGTGTGGTGGGAGAACCTCTTATCCATTCAGGAAGTGTCTGACTCAGTGATTATGCATAGATACATGAATCAGGGCAGCCTCCCATCCGTCTCACTCTCCGTAAGACTTTCATGGAAGAGCTTCCAGTGTTTAATATTTTTGCACAAAATAGACCCTAAATAGAACTCTAATATTAATCAGCAAAACAGGGATTGGCTTCAATACTGGGAAAAGCTGTCTGTGTATAATAAGATGCAAGCTTTCAAGGAGTTTACGAACTGGACCTCTGTTCTGGAGTTATACAGTTAAACATTGCACAATTGCAATTAAACATGGACAGAAAATTCTCCTCCCCATTATTCTTAGAACAAGAATAACAGTGAAGTTCAAAGCCTCCTGGAAGGGCCCCTCCCCACCCTTGTTCTCCCAGTTCCCACCACACCCCCTTCCAGATCCAGCCATTGCCAATGAGGGAAGTAAATCCAGCTTGAGTCATTCACATGGATGTATGCACACACTTCAGGAGTCCTCCTGAAGCCCACAGCAGCACTGCTGTCTGCCAGCCTCATGGCAGGTTGATAGGTGACTTCATTTGCTACCAACAGCATAGATGCTTTCCAGCATCAGTAACAACCTCACAGATGCCCTTTTTAATATCTGCATATGTTACATTATAGAGCTGTAGCCTGAGTTAGTAGTCTGTTTTCGTCCATTTACATTGCTATAAAGGAGTACCTGAAGCCGGGTAACTAAAGAAAAGAGGTTTGCTTGGCTCACGGCTCTGCAGGCTGTACAAGAAGCATGGTGCCAGCATCTGCTTCTGGTGAGGGCCTCAGGCTACTTCCAGCCTGGCAGGAGGTGAAGGAGAGCTGGTATGTACAGAGATCGCATGGCAAGAGAGGAAGCCAGAGGAAGAAGGCAGAGGTGCCAGGTTCTTTAACAACTAACTCTTCTGAGAACTAAGAGAACAAGAATTTACTCATTACTGTGAGGCTGACATAAGCCATTCATGAGTGATCCAAACACTTCATGACCCAACACCTCCCATTAGGCCTCACCTCCAACTTTGGGATCAGATTTCAACATGAGGTTTTGGGGGACAAAAGTCCAAACTATAACTAGTGTCCTTTTGTCCAGCGGGTATTTTCAAAGTACAGACATGTAACCAGCAACATACAGATGTTTATTAGGAAAAAGGTACTGAGTACTAGGCCTGACTCTAAGCCTTTAGGGGATTCTTGTATTACAAGAAGACAAAATGTTTACCAGTGAAATAAGGGGAGAAAAGAAAAGTCAGTACTCTGAACCAAATTCTTGATGGCTTACATAGACAAATAAATAATGTCAGAGTTGGAAGGGGCTCATCTAGTCTGCTATTCTTATTTTGCAGAAAAGGAAATGAGGCCAAGGAACTAGGGTGGTGTCTTACTTGCCTAAATTCAAGGCATGATTAGCACTAAAACTTTCTGGGGCCAGTGTTCTGCAGGTTGTAAAAAGAACTCACCAAGACAGTTGTAGGTAAAGAAAGTCAGATTTATTAGAAAAAGTATGAAAGGGTGTAGGGGGTAGGTCAGCAAGAAAGGAGCTGACTGCAAAGAAACCGAGGCTTGCTGGAGATCTTATAGGATGGTGCTTGTGGTGTGTGCTAAAGAGAGCTTTGTGCCGTACTGATACCTCTGTGGTTGCTGTGAGCTAACCTGCATTTTTCTGTGAGCTGAGGGTCTGGTGATAAGTTGAGTGCAGGAAGACTGTGAGTTATTTGCGCAGGAAGGCTGCGTGCTAGACCATGAAGAAAGGCAGACTTACAGCTTATTTGCTTTCTCTTTTTGCTTTTCCCTGGTTCCACCAGCTCAATTTCCCCTCCCTGATGAGGACTCATTTCCCACCTTTCAGCATTATCCATCCTTCCTGATTTACTCATTTAATAAATGTTTGTTGATCTCCAGGCACTGGGTTTGCTGCTAGAATTTCACATCTTTATGCAAGAGAACACGTAAAATTAGAATGCATGGTTGGTTTTGAAAGTTTAAAACTAAGAACCTCTGCATACCACGCCCCCTTCCAGATTCACCCATTGCCAATGAGGGAGGTAAATCCAGCTTGAGTCATTCACATGGATATATGCACACACACATATGGAAATGCATATACAAATGTGTACACACACGATATGCAAAATACCTTTGGAGTGCGGGACTCTGCCTAAGAGCATGGGCTTTGAAAACCAGCCAGTTTGGGCCTGAATCCTGGCTTCCCCACCCAACACCTGCGTCCGCCGAGACACGCTGCCTGAGCCTCAAATTGCTCACCCATAAGTTGGGAGTACAAACACCCGCTTCATAGTATGGTTGTGTGCCCTGAATGCAGTAACATGTTAAGCACCAAGTATGTGCAGGCAACACAGTGGGCACTTAGTAAGGGTTTGATCACCTGTCTCAGAAATGTCAGACTGGGGTGACAGAAGTGTCACACTGGGGAATTTGACAAGAACAACTAGAGATGGTCAGGGCTGAAGGAGGGAGAGCCCAGGGGCTGCGGGGCACAGAAGAGAGAGCAGTGGCCTCTGCGGAGGCCAGGGAGGCTTCCCAGGATGGTCCTGGACTGAGTCCTGAATGAAGGTTGGGTCCAGTGAAGAACATCTGAAGACAGGGAGGGTGGGGGTGTGGCTTCTGCTAAGGCGGGGGAGAGGGGTGGGCATGGCAGAGCACACGGCCTCCAGGAGCAGCAGGAAATGGATGTCACTCCAGTTCCATCCAGCAGCGACTGGCGCTCTCTTTCAGGTGCCCAGATAGATGACAACAATCCCAGGCGCACCGGCCACCGCATCGTGGCGCCCCCTGGTGGCCGCTCCAACATCACCAGCCTCGGTTGAACGCGGATGCGCGGAGGAGCTAGCTGAAGGATTCTGGGAATCATGTCCATCCCTTTTCCTGTCAGTGTTTTTGAAACCCACAGTTTTAGTCGGTGCTGATGGAGGGAGGGGAAGTCGAAGGATGCTCTTTCCCTTTTTGTTTAGGAAGAAGTGGTACTTGTGTGGTGTGTTTGCTTGGAAATTCCTTGCCCACAGTTGTGTTCATGCTGAATCCACCTCGGAGCATGGTGTTTTCATTTCCCCTTCCTAGTGAACCACGGGTTTTAGCATTGTCTTGTTCTGTCCCTTCCACTTCTAACTCCACTGGCTCCATGATTCTCTGAGTGGTGGTTCCTTTGCACCCTGTAGATGTTCTAGGATAGTTGATGCATGTTACTAAATTACGTATGCAAGTCTGTGAGTGCGTCTAAGGGGACATCGCCAAGGACTGACTGAGACACGATGCTGAGACCTCAAGCCCTCAGGGGCAACCCTGAAACTCTTACAGTGAAGATGTTTACTCATCGCCCCCACCCCTGGTCCACACTAGAAGGAAGTTCGGCCCACCTTCACCGTGAGATCTGTGAATTCTCGGGATGGCAGGGGAAGCCTTGCACTGGGTTGCAGAGAAGCATCCTCCACACCCTGTGTCAGAAACCCTGGTCTCCGTGGCACTTGTAACTCACCGTGCTGTCTTCTGGTCTGTGTGTGTTCTTCAAGCCAGCTCTAGGCTTCAGGCCGAGCCAGGTTCACACTCAGAAAGAGGTCTCCCCATCCCCATTCGGGGCTGACGATGGGGGGGTGATGGCTGCCCCTGGGTGGCCTGAGTCCTGGTCCCTCTGAGGCAGTTGAGGGGCAGTCAGATTTTTAAAGTTTTGTACAAAGTTTTCCTTTGTAATCACTCCCATTTTTACTTAACAACCAACTTGTTGTGGCCCTTATTTCTGAATTCAAAGCTTGTGAAAAAATAAAGAAAATGAACTGCTTGCTGTCCTGACTGGGCGTTTTCATTTCAGTGGTGGTGTCGGGGTTGGGTACAAGTGCCTGGCAGTCTCCCTACATGATAACGAATGGTGGTGGCTGCTTCCTGAGGACTCACTCTTGGTAGAGACTGGTGGATGTGGGGGTGGGAGGAGACATTCAGTTCATGACTTCTGAAGGTTGAGTTCCTGAGACCCAAGGAGGAGAAGAGAGGGAAGACAGCTGATGGGTGGGCTTCCATAAAATTGGCTCAAATCTTGCATCTATTCCCTCCTGCTTGGCCTTTCTTGGCTCTCCTTCTTCTCTATCTGTATTGTATGCATCAGCCTCAGAGTGGAAGCTCCAGTCTCCTAAACTTCACATTTCTTCCCTCCATTTCCATGAGCCAGACAGACACTAAAGGAGGAGTAAAAACAGCAGGCAAAGATGCTTGCTTCCATTAGCTGTTAGTAATAGTGGGTCATCACAATGATGGTGATGACAGTAATGTTGATGGTGGTGATGGTGATGATGATGGTGATGGTGGTGATGGTATGATGGTGGTGATGGTGGTGGTG
>PVKV010018850.1:0-43564 GCA_004027835.1 Alouatta palliata
ATGAGAACACATGGACACAGGGAGGGGAGCATCTCACACTGGGGTCTGTTGGGGGGAAAAAGGGGAGGGACAGCAGGGGGTGGGGAGTTGGGGAGGGATAGCATGGGGAGAAATACCAGATATAGGTGATGGGGAGGAAGGCAGCAAATCACACTGCCATGTGTGTTCCTATGTAACAATCTTGCATGTTCTTCACATTTACCCCCAAACCTAAAATGCAATAAAAAGTATATATATAAAAAAAAAAAAAAAAAAAGATTTAAGGAAGGGGTTTAGTTTCAGTTTTTCTGCGTATGGCTAGCCAGTTCTCCTAGCATCATTTATTAAATAGGGAATTCTTTCCTCATTGCTTGTTTTTTTCAGGTTTGTCAAACATCACGTGGTTATAGGAGTGTGGTCTTATCTCTGAGTTTTCTATTTTGTTCCGTTGTTCTGTGTGTCTGTTTCTGTACCTGTACCATGCTGTTTTGGTTACTGTAGCCTAGCAGTATAGTTTGAAGTTGGGTAGTGCAATGCCTCTGTCTTTTTTTTTTTTTTTTTTTTTTCCTTAGGATTGTCTTGGCTATATGGGCTCCTTTTTGGTTTTATATCAATTTAAAAATAGTTTTTCAAAAAAATTCTGTGAAGACTGTCAGTGGTAGTTTAATAGGAATAGCACTGAATCTGTAAATTACTTTGGGCAGTATGGCCATGTTCATGATATTGATTCTTCCCATCCGTGAGCATGGAATGTTTTTTCATTTGTTTGTGTCCTCTCTTACTTCCTTGAACAGAGTTTTTTAGTTCTAATTGAAGAGATCATCCACTTCCCTTATTATCTGTATTTCTAGGTATTTTATTCTCTTTATAGCCATTGTGAATGGGAGTTCATTCATGGCTTGGCTCTCTGCTTTGTCTGTTGTTGATATATAGGAATGCTTGTGATTTTTGCACATTGATTTCACATCCTGAGACTTTAGTGAACTTGCTTATCAGCTTAAGAAGCTTTAGGGCTTAGACAATAGGATTTTGTAAATATAGGATTATGTCATCTGCAAACAAAGATAACTTGACTTTTTCTCTTCTTATTTGAATATCCTTTATTTATTGCTCTTGTCTGATTGCCCTGGCCAGAACTTCCAATACTATGTTGAATACAAGTGTTGAGAGAGGACATCCTTTTCTTGTGCTTGTTTTCAAGGGGATTGTTTCCAGCCTTCCCTGTTCAGTATATTGACTGTGGGTTTGTCATATGTGGCTGTTATTATTTTGAGATATGTTCCATCAACACTTACTTTATCAAGAGTTTTTAACGTGAAGGGATGTTGAATTTTATTGAAGACCTTTTTGTATCTATTGAGATAATCATGTGTTTTTTGCCTTTAGTTTTTTTTTTTTGTGATGAATTAATCTATTGATTTGTGTATGTTGAACTAACTTTGCTTCACAGGGATGAAGCCAACTTGATCATGGTGGGTAAGCTGTTTGATGTACTGCTAGATTTGGTTTACCAGTATTTTATTGAGGATTTTTGCACTGGTGATCATCAGGGATATTGGCCTAAATTTTTGTTTGTTTGCTTGTCTGTTTGTTTTGTGTCTCTGCCAGGTTTTGGTTTCAGAATGATGCTGTTGTCATAAAATGAGTTAGGGAGGAGTACCTCCTTATCAATTGTTTAGAATAGTTTCAGAAGAAATAATACTAGCTTCACTTTGTACATCTGGTAAAATTCAGCTGTAAATCCATCTGGTCCTTGGCTATTTTTGGTTGATAGGCTATTTATTACTTCTTCAATTTCATAACTTGTTATTAGTCTCTTCAGGGATTCAACTTCTTCCTGGACACATACATAAATTGATACATTCCTGGACACATATACCATCCTAAGACTGATGGTATATGTGTCCAGGAATGTATCATTTTATTCTAGATTTCCTAGTTTATGTACATAGAGGTGTTTATAGTATTCTCTGATGGTTGTATTTCTATGTGGTCAGTGGTGAGATCTCCTTTATCGTATCTGATTGTGTTTATTTGAATCTATCTTTTCTTCTTTATTAGTCAAGCTTGTGTCCATCTATTTCCTTCCTTTTTTTCAAAACAGCTCCGAAATGCATTAACATTTTGAAAGTTTTTTTGTGTCTCCATCTCTTTCGGTTCCATTCTGATCTTGGTTATTTCTTATCTTCTACTAGCGTTGGGCTTTGTTTGATCTTGTTTCTCTAGCGCTTTTTTGTTATGATATTAGGTTCTTGATTTGAGATCTTTATAGCTTTTTGATATGGGCATTTGGTGCTATAAATTTCCCTTTTAACATTGCTTTAGCTGCATCCCAGAGATTTTGATACGTTGTCTCTTGGTTCTCATTAGTTTTAAAGAACTTCTCAATTTCTGCCTTAATTTTATTATTTGCCCAAGAGTCATTCAGAAGCACGTTGTTCAATTTCCATGTACGTTTTGTGGTTTTGAGTGAGTTTCTTACTCTTGAGTTTTAATTTGTGCTGTGGTCTGATAGACTGCTACAATTTTAGTTTTTTTTTTTTTTCCTTTGCTGAGAAGTATTTTACTTCCCATTTTGTGATAAATTTTAGAGTAAGCGTCATGTGGTGATGAGAAGAATGTATATTCTGTTGATTTTGGGTGAAGAGTTTTGTAGACAACTATCAGTTCCGCTTGATCCAGAGCTGAGTTCAGGTCATGAATATCTTTGTTAATTTTCTGTCTCAATAATCTGTTTAATATTGACATTGGAGTGTTAAAGCCTATCACTATTATTGTGTGGGAGTCTTAAGTCTCTTTGAACGTCTCTAAGAACTTGCTTTACTAATCTGTGTGCTTCTGTATTTGGTGCATATATATTTAGGATAGTTAGCTCTTCTTGTTAAATTGAAGCCTTTAGTATTATGTAACGTCCTCTTTTGTCTATTTTGATCTCTCTTGCTTTAAAGTCTGTTTTGTGAGAAAGTCTGACTGCAGCCCCTGCTTTTTCTATTTTCCATTTGCTTGGTCAAATATTCTCTATTCTTTTATTTTGAGCCTATGTGTGTCTTTTCAGGTGAGATGGGTCTCTTGAATATAGCACACTGATGGGTCTTGATTCCTTAACCAGCTTGCCATTCTGTGTCTTTTAATTGGAGCATTTAGCTCATTGACATTTAAGGTTAATACTGTTAGGTGTGAATTTGATCTCGTCATGATGATGCCAGCTGGCTGTTTTGCAGACTTGTTTATAGAGTTGCTTCATGGTATCACTGGTCTGTGTACTTCAGTGTGTTTTTGTAGTGGCTGGTAACAGATTTCCCTTTTTATATTTAGTCCTTCCTTCAGGACCTCTTCCAAGGCAGGCCTGGTGGTGACAAACTCCTCTAGCATTTGCTTGTCTGAAAAGGAACTTATTTTTCTTTCACTTATGGAAACTTAGTTTGACCAGATATGAAATACTGGGCTGGAAATTCTTTTCATTAAGAATGTTGAATATCGGTCCCTAATCTCTTCTGACTTGCCTGGTTTCCACTGAGAGTTCTGCTGTTAGTTTAGTGGGCTTCCCTTTGTAGGTGACCTGGCCTTTCTCTTTGGTTTTTCTTAACATTTTTTATTTCATGTTTCTCTTGAGGAATCTGATGACTATGTGTCTTGGGGTTGATCTTCTCATGGAGCATCTTACTAGAGTTCTCTGCGTTTTCTGAATTTGAATGTACCTGTCTTGCTAGGTTGGGGAAGTTCTGTGGGATGTTATTCTGGAGTATATTTTCCAACATGGTTTTGTTCTCTCTGTCTCTTTCAGGTTACTACAATAAGTGATAAGTTCAGTCTTTTTATATAATTCCACAGTTCTCAGAGATTTTGTTTCTTTTCCTTTTAATTTCTTTAGTCTTGTCTGTCTGTCTTATTTCAGCAAGATCGTCTTAAAGCTCTGAGATTCTTTCCTCCACTTGGTCTATTCTGCTGTTGATACTTGTGATTGCCTTGTGAATTTCTTGTGTTGTGTATTTTAGATCCATCAGGTCATTTATGTTCCTCTTTAAACTGGTTATTCTGGTTGTCAGCTCCTGTAATGTTTTATCATCGTTGTTAGTTGCTTTGTATTGGGTTAGAACATGCTCCTTTAGCTCAGCAAAATTCATTATTACTCACCTTCTGAAGCCTAATTCTGTCAATTAATCCATTTCAGCCTCCTCCCAGTTCTGTGCCCTTGCTGGAGAGATGTTGCAATTATTTGGAGAAGAGGCACTCTGCGTTTTTGAGTTTTCAGTGTTTTTGCATTGATTTTTTTCTTGATCTTTGTGGGCTTATCTTTGATCTTTGAGGATGCTGACCTTTGAATGGAATTTTTGTGGGATCTTTTGTTGGTGATGTTGTTGCTTTCTGTTTGTTTGTTTTTAACAGGCCCCTCTTTCATAGGACTGCTGTGGTTTGCTGGGGGTCCACTCCAGACCCTATTCACCTAGGTCCCTCCTGCACCTGGAGGTATCACAAGTAGAGGTGGCAAAATGACAAAGATGGAGCCTGCTCCTTCTTCTGGAATCTTTGACCCAGAGGGTCACCAACCTGATGCTAGCCCCAATACTCTTGTATGAGGTGTCTAAAGACCCCTGTTGGGACATTCACACAGTCAGGAGGAACCAGTTTGGGGAGCCACATGAAAAAGCAGCCTGGCTGCCTCTTGGCGGAGTGGGTGTGCTGTACTGGGGGGAACCCACATATGTACCATTTTGTATATATGTGGTATAAGTACAAAATGGAATGCTCAAAAAACAATGTAATATTTATATTTGTAAAAACATGGATGAAACAGAAGGACATTTGTTGAATGTAATAAGCCAGGCACGAAAAGAAAAATATGGCATTATCTCAGGTATATGTAGATTGCAAAAAAGTTGACCTTATGGAAACAGAGCAAAATTGTGATTATTAGAAGCTGGATGGTGAGAAGATTGGGGAGATAGTGGAGAAAAGATACAAAATTTCTGTTAGGAAGAATAGACTTTAGAATTCTGTTGTATATTATAATTACTACAGTTAATAACAATATATTGTATATTTGAAAATTGTTGAGAGTAGAGTTTAAACATTCTCACCACAAATTATACACATGTAAGGTAATGTATATATTAAATAGCTTAATTTATACATTCCAGAATATATACAAATATTGAAATGTCATTTGTATATCATAAATATATAAAACTTTTACTTGTAAATTAAGTAAACAAGCAATTATATATTCATTCATTCATTTACTGAATATATATTGTTTTAGTTTCATTTTATTGATGAGGAAACTGACTTTAGGAAAGGTTGTATAACTATCCTCAGAGATGGAGAGGAAAAGGTGGTCTAGTACTCCTGGCGTCTCAGTCTATAAAGTATCAAATGTGAAAATATGTAGAATTTGTAGCTATTCACATTAATATACTACATTTAGAACTTTAATAATGTAAAAAGAATGACTCCAAGTGATGTCAATATATAATTGAATTTTCATCAATACTGAATGGAAAATAATCTCATTTTCTACCTTCCTTTTAGTGCATCTTTCTTCCGCTCTATTTAATTCTTCTCCATTTGAGGACTTAACCTTATGATCACAGTTATCTCTTTTTTTCACCTTTTACTCTCAGATATCATGTACTTTAGATATAAATAATGTTTTTAATAAGGTTTATTTTTACATTTACAGAAAAATTAGTGTAGTACAGTTTCCGTATACCCTAAATCTAGGTTACCCTATTATTAACATCTTATATTAATATGAAACATTTGATATAATTAATGGACTAATGTTAATAAATTATTATTAAATAAAATCAATAAGTTATACACATTTTGTTTTCACGTAATATTTTTGTCAGTTATAAGATTCTGTCTAGAGTATTATATTATGATAGTTATCATGTCTCTTTAGATTCTTCTTGGCTTTGGCAGTTTCTGAGACATCCCTTGTTTTTCATAGCTTTGAAGTGTTACCAGTTAGGTATCTTACAGTATGCTCCAGTGTTGCGGTTTGTGATGCTTTCTTATGATAAGACTGGGGTTGGGGTTACTAGGAAGTAGACCATAAAAGTGCCATCACCACATCATATTGAGGGTGCATACTATCAACATGACTTATCACTGTTGATGTTGACCTTACTCACTTGGTTGAGGTAATGCTTGTCAGGTTTCTCCACTGTAAAGTTACATTTCTCAATTCTTTCCTGAACTCTTTAAAAAGAAGTGATTATGTAGAGACCACATCTAAGGAGTGGGAGTTAGGAAAAGTAACTACATTGATTATTTGAAATTCTTCTATAAGAGTGCTATTTGAAATTTTTCTATAAGAGTGCTTATCTTGTCTTTGTCATTTATTTACTTCAGCATTGACTTATAGATATTTATTTTATATCTTGGGTTATAAAAATACTACTTAATTTGTTTTGTTAATTTAATTGTTTCAGATTTGGCCATTGGGAGCTCTTAGCTAGTACACTCCTTTGACATACCCTATTAATGTAGGCTGTGTGTTTGGGTATGTGTGCACTTCTATCTGTGTTTGAGCATTTCCATACTTTTTCATGATACAAGATGTTCCAGGTTCATCCTGCTTATTTATTTTCCCAGTCTTAGAATCAGCCATTTCTGCAAAGATCTTGATTTCTTTATTGAAGAGTAGTACTAGAAACCAAGATCTGGGTGCTAGTGTGCTCATTGCTACTGGTCATTTCTTTTAGTTCCTCTCAGACAGTAGAGCAAATATGTGTGTTTATACCCACTCATGTGTATACACATACCTGCGGACATTTCTGTTTGTATTCATTTGTATCTATGTTAAGACAAACATGAGTTAATACTTATATCCCCAAGTCTAATCCATCACCACTCTTACACTTGTTTTGCTGTAAACTTATACTCCAACAGTGAGAAACTTTACTGAATTGTTCCATTTCAGTTTAATTTTTAATTTTTTTTAGCTTCTCCATCCAGAGGATATTATTCTAGTTTAAATGTGTAGTAGTATCAGAATTGTTAATCCACAATCCTATTGAAAATAACATTATTAACTGACTACAGTGCTTATGTGTTCCTTTTGCCTTTAGTCTTATGGACTCCACTCCTTTCCAAAGTTATTTAGATCAGCACTGTTTTCCCATTCTCTTCAGTGAGGTTGCTTCATGCATTTGTAATACAGCTAGATTCTCCTGTCACAGTCTGCATTCCTTCCTGAGATCCTCCTCATTTCATGAGTTATTTTAAAAATATTAAGTTTTATTCTTTGTGCTGTAAAATAATGTCTTGTATCCATCATTAATATTCCATTTGAAACAATGTTACTGCTCGAAAAATCCCCTGTGCTTTACCTATACCTTTTAGAACTTGTCATGACACCCGTAGACGTGTTCTTCATCTTCCCCAACCTCAGTTCCCAAGTACTTTTTAAAGGCATATATCTTTAATTCTTTTCTGTATTCTGTGACTTAAATTGGCCTATAGGTATCTCATCTTCCTGGTAATTAGCAGGGTTTAGAAATTTTATAATCTGACTTCACTGTGGTTTCAATGTGGAATTGGTAATGGAAAACATCACACTTGTTTAGCATTTCTTCTTTGGTACCTCGGAGTACTTTACCAATTAAACACACTTCAAAAGCTGAGTGAATGAGATTTTTATCAATGGTTATGTTGACAGAGAAAAACCTTTTCCAAGGTCATTGAAAACTGCCCAAATCATGGCCATGGAAGGAGTATTTCATTTCCTGTGCCATTTACTCAAACAAAGTTGTCTCTTACAATAATGAGTGATGAAAAACAAAATCCTATTTCCCCATGTTCCTCCTTTCTTTCCCTGGGGAACCAGGTATTTTTGGGAAGCAAGAATCTTGGACAGTACCCAGATACATTTGGGAGTCTTTCAGTGGCACAATTGTAATCCAATCTAGCTTCTGGTGTTTAGGAAACCAGACATATAATCTCTCTCTGTAGGGGATCTAAGCACTCACATGCTTTTCTCCCCGATGCTGTCTGCCTATTTTTGCCCAAAGACATAATAACTATTTTAGGTAACTTCATACTGTGACAAGGCATGTGTTATGCAAATGAAATGAAGACATTTTAGGCTGAATTAACAGATATTTTTAAGGCAAGACAATTCAGGGCAGAATGTCTAAGTAATTTGGGTAGAATTTAAAACTTCCTTTACAATATTGACTCCAGCCCCCACAAGAGAAGCTATTTTTTCTCAGCTTACACTCTTGTTCTTTCTTAATAAGTCTAATACTTAGTTATTTACACAGTACTAATTATCTGAGCAAAGTGTGAGTCTGTTTATTTGAAACTTTGTATGCAAAGACAAAGAATTAACTTTGAATAAATTAGGATATGCATTAGCTTTGACATGCTTTGAAGGTATTTTCTAACACATAGTAGGTATACCTGTGAGATATGTTCTGCATAATAAAAAATATAAATATTTTATTAACTTACAAAACATGGCCTGGGCATACTAGTTCGTGCCTGTAATCTCAGCACTTTGGGAGACCAAGACATGTAGCTCACGTGAGGCCAGGAGTTCGAGATCAACGTGGCCAACATGGAGAAACCCCATCTCTACTAAAAACGCAAAAATTAGCTGAGTGTGGTGGTGCATGTCTGTAATCTCAGCTACGCTGGAGACTGAGACATGAGAACCACTTGCACCCCAAAGGTGGAGGTGGCAGTGTGCCCAGATCACGCCACTATACTCCAGCCTGGGCGACAGAGTCAGACTGTCTCAAAAGAAGTAAAATAAGTAAACAAGTGAATTAATAAATGAATGAATAAAATATTTTTTAACAGCATTAGATTTCTCATGAAAAGTTAAAAATCATGAAACTTTTCTACTTCAGAAAATAAAATATCTTAAAGTATTGTCTTTACAAGGATGCCTATAGAAATGTTAACATTTATGTATACAAAGCTTTCTTTTTAAAAGAAGTAGAATAAGAAATTCACTATGTTGAAAACCCCAAATACTTTCCTCATTTTCTAGCTGTCACTGGCGTCAGGAGTCTACCAGGAACCAATCTCAACACCTCATTATCTGCTTTGTCTTATGCTCCACCTCTGATATCTTCTCACATGCCACACTCTGCAGAGTTTACCTCATTGCATGTTGACTCTCATTCCTGCTCTTCCACCCCATGCTGCATTTCTACATGGTTTTATTTGGGGTACTAAGGGAAAAATGCAGCCTGGCTTCCTGATTCCCTTTTTCTCTTTGTTCCAGTATATTGTAAATAAGGCTGAGAAACTGATCCATGTGTAAAGCCTTGGACAATCATAATTTCCACTTACTCTATTGATGATTTCCTTCTTTTCTACCAAATTATACATATACTTTCTATTATAATGCTCAAGATTGCTTTTTAATTTGGACCCCAGTAACTTTTTTAGCCCTATGAAAATAGAACTATTTTCTGTTCTCTGACCTTGCCCCTCACCACAACCCACCCAATTTTCTTATCAGTCTCTATTTCAATTTTAACGGAAATGTGTTTTGCAGCAAAAAGTCCAGTGGGATACTCTAAATAAGGGAGGGCATTGTTCCATGATTATATAAATTCAGGAGGTGTAAATAGTGTGTATCATTGGAAAACAATGAATCATCACGTAAGAAAGCCCACAATGGCCTGCAATAAAGACATTTGTTTAGTTTTGACTAGATTTTCCAAACTCATTGGACCATACAATTCATTTTAATGCCAACAATTCCTTAATGTGATGCATGCTTCTCTTCAGTCTGGCCCTTCTGTCTGGTGTAAACTTGTCGCCTCTGCTTCCCTATGCAATTGGCAGCATCTATCTCTTCTTCAAAGCTTATCTCAAATGCTGTCTGTCACTAATATCTTGTTGAATCACTCTCAAACACACGTCTCCTTGAAGAAAACTTCGTCATAATTTTAAATAACGTTCTTATGACACCCGCCTTACTGTGACTTTCATTCAGTCATTAGTATTATTGGTTTTAACTACCTTATCAAAGTGTAAACCCTAAAGATAATGTATTTATTTCTCCCAGCATCATTCCTAGAGACTAACATTGTTTCTTGTACATGGTTAGAGTTCAATGTATTTATTGTATTGAACCTTATAATAACAGTATGTCTTTCTATAAAATGTCAGTCTTCTTTGAACCTTGTCACTCTGCAACTGGGCTGGAATTATCACTCTTATATCTGAGAACTGAAACCAGTGTAATTTATCATCCTGTGTTAAAAAGATACTGAACACGAACATACTTTTCTTTCCCAATGTTGAGAATAACTGAGCTGCTTACTCCAGAGTACACCAAATTGAAGAAGATAAGACTGTGAACCAACTAAAACAGTATGTTTTTTAAAATATCAAACTAACAGTTTACTCAGCAAGACCTTCTTCAAGACCTTCACCTCAGGCTGAGCCTGGTAGCTCATGCCAGCAATCCCTGCACTTTTGGAGGACAAGGCAAGAGAATTGCTTGAATTCAGGAGTTGGAGACCAGCTTGGGCAATGAAGTGGGATGCTATCTCCACAGAAAATTTTTAAAAAGCAGCCAGGCTCAGTAGTATGTGCCTGTAGTACCAGTAACTTGGAAGTCAGAGGTGGGAGGATATTTTTTTTAGCCCAGGAGTTTGAGGCTACAGTGGGCTATGATTGTGCCACTGGATTCCAGCCTGGGTGATGAAGTAAGACATAGTCTCTTAAAAAAATAAAAAAGAACTTCACCTCACTGGGGCAACCAATCAAAAATTATTATATTATAAATCCTTCTGAATAAAATATTATATTACAAACCTATCGGAATCCTTGAAAGATCTGTTCTGAAATTAGGCAGGTCCTAAAACAATACTAATGTACTTTTCTGACTTCTTAGATTGGATACACTACAAAGATCCTGCCATGGTCTCTTCTACTGCAGTTAAGTGTGGTGGAATTGATGGTTGACACTTAAAAATGAAAAAATTGATGCATGAAGGATTAAGAACTGACCCATGCTTCATAGTTAGAAAATAGCAGAGCTGGGATTAATAGCCAAGCTCTGAAATTGTTATCTACCAATACTTTTCTCCATGTTTCCTCTGTATTATGCCATTTCTTTGGAACAGTATAGACATCAGATAGCTGTAAATAGTAGTATAAAATTAATTTTCCCTTAGCTTCTCTTTCTTATGTTTCATTCATTCATTCATTCATTCATTCAAACAGAACTACTTCTCAAATCTATTACACAGCAGGCATCGGGGCTACAATAGTGATAAAACAAAATTTCTGCTTTCAAAGATGTCTCATTTTGGTTGGGGTAGGGTGGGGAGCAGACACCAAACAAATAAATGACAGTTAAAGTGGAAAATTGACAGAGTGATTAAAATTTTATATGGGGTTGTCAGAGAAAGGCCATCTGAAAGGGTGACATGTGATACTATCTCAAAGAAGTGAGAACTGTTTAGGTATCAGTGGGAAAACCGCTCTCTGTGCTCACTGAACAAAACCTAAAATTAAGAGGCCATGACATTTATGTTTAAATAATGCTACACTGATTGAGCCATCATTTTTTTGAATAAAATATTTGTGGATTGAATCAGTGTTGTAAGTGGTTTAAGGCTATGCCATTGGTACATACCACTTTATATTCTGGTGCTGCTTTGATTGCTTGCTTTTGCATTTTCAAGCCACCTTTAATTCCTGATAGGTGATAGGTGACCCTCTCTTCTGATTCCAATTTTTCTGGATGATTCTTATGTGAATTTCTTGTGTGATATGAAGTGCTTAAACATCCGCTTTCCTTCTGAAAGCCCAGGAATCATAGCAGTTGTTTCCAGAGCCATCAATGATAATTGAAAGGAGAAAAACCTAACAGAATATGTTTAGCCACTCATTTGGTTCATTTATTGTGAAATAACTTTCTTTTAGATGATTTAGTACAAAGAAGTTTCAGTCCTATGGAAATATTGAGAAGTCGTGAGAGTAAACACTTTAAACTGTGTAATTCAATCAAAACATGTCCTTTTCTTTAAGAGTAATTTCTCTCAATATTTCTGAAGGATTTTAATGAGGTTAGACACATAGAAGTTCTTTGCCAAAAATATTTTTGTTGGGTATTCAAATATGAAAAATACTGAAAACCAAGGTAACAGCCTTCACTACTTAATGTCATTAGAAATGCTGTTTCTCTGAAACCTGGAGCTTAACCCATTTGACCCATTAAGCTCTCTTTTTCATCCTAGAGTCCTCAGGGTCCCCACTCTGTACTTTAGTGTCCCTAATAAGTCATACAAAACCTGTGGATCCTGGCCCTCTTCAGCATTGACTGTATCCCTCAATACCACGACACTTGTTTCCCAGTAAACTTCAAACAGCTTAGAGTTGCCTGCTCACCTGTGCTGCCCCTTACCGGTTGTCCTTTATTTTCCTTCACCTCACTGGGGAATTCTCCTGTCCTGGCTTCATGTCTGTGTTGGAATCCTTCAGGTTTCCACTTGATGCTCCTCCCTATTCTCAATGTGTACTGTCTCCCTTGGGGATCTCATCTGTCTTGTGTAATTTCAATTATATCTCTACACAGGTGAACCTCAAATTTACATCCACATCTCACTTTTTCTTCTGAGCTTACAAGTCACGCATCTAGTGCACTTAACATTCCAACTCAATCTCCAGCACCAAGTCAATAATTTTTAATCCAAATATATGGAGTTTTTCTGAGCTCTTTGTCATTACAATTCAACTAATTGTATGACATAAATTTATGTATTTATTTGTTTATTCACTACCATATGCAAGACACAGTTCTAAGCTTTGGAAACACAACTGTAGATAAAACAAACTCTTTGTTCTCAAGAAGTTGGCAATTGATTTAGTGGAAGCGAGATCTAATAAATATGTAGCATGCCAAGTAGTGGTAAGTGACAAGAAGAATAACGTAGGGTAAAGGAAGTATGGAACCTCACAGGTGTAAGATTTTTTGGTCAGTTCAAAGGCTCTTAGGTGGAAAAACTGAGGAACATCAAGAAGGTCAGCGCGATTAATCAATGGCATGAGTAGTAGGAATTTTCTTAACGCCTTTTGGCTCCTCAAAGATAGAGCCAGGTCACATGTAGCCTTGAGGCCATGGTAAGAGCCTTGACCTATATTTTAAGTGAATGTAAAACTACAGGAGGTTTTTGGGCAGATAAACCTTATAATTTTAATATGGTCAGTCTGGCTGCTGTATTGAAAACTGATTTTAAGATGTTAAGAGTACAATCAGATCAGTTGTCAACCTGAAGAAATAATTAGGGTGAAAGATACTAACCTTATACTAAGACTTAGATTCAGGTTTTATTAATAAAAATTATGAGAAACTATGAAAGTCCATATGTGTTTTGAAAACAGAACTAAAGATTTGTTGACGGGGTTGGCCATAGATACAAAAGAAAGAATAATGTCCAGTTTTCCCCCAAACATCTTTAAAGACAGAATGATATTTAGTGAAATAAAGAAGACTGTAGAAGTATATGTTGTTGGAAGGAAATCAAGTTAGACTTCAGAAAGTCAAGTGGATGCCTGAAAATAATAATGCATGTTATTTGCTGAGTGTTACAATATGCTGGGCGCTGTTCTGGGTACTTTTCGTATTTATTCACTCATTTAGTTTTCCAAGTATCTTTGTAAATTCACTGTGGTTAGCCCCATTTTACAGATGAGAAAACTGAGGCAAGAATATTAATTTGCTCAGGACCACTTTGCTAATAACTGGCAGAGTAGAGTTCAAGATACTCTATTCTAGAGCTTGAGATTTTTAACCATTACACTATACCACACCTAAAATGTCATACATTCTAGTGGAAGTATAGTGATATTTGAAAGCATACATTATAAGATAACTAAAATTGTGAGCAAAAGTAGATTGCTTGAGCAGTGACAAGATGTAGAGAAGATACCTATGAGCCAGGCCCTAGAATACACCAATGTTTTAATGTAAAAAGATGAAGAGAACCCCATAATGAAAATTGAGAAAGGGATGGCCATGGGTAGGAGGAGACTCTTAAGAGAAATTTGTTCTAGGAAGTGAGTAACTGCCCCAGGTTCTGCTGCTATGTTAGGTATGGAGAAGGTTCTCATGTCACTGACTTTAGCCAGTGAGACTTGCACATATCTGATCTTCAGAACTGTAAATAACTTGTGTTGTTTTAAGCTACCAAGTTTGTGGTAATTTGTTAGAGCAGCAACAGGAAACTAACACAGTTACTAGAGGATATGAGCTGAAAAGGTAGGAGTTGATGGCCAGAGAGTGAGAAGAAGGTTCTTGAAACTGAGATTATGGTGGGAGTGCCATGACTGGTGATGACAAGGCCCACTTTCAGACCAGTAGTGGTTCAAGTAGGGCGAACGAGAAGAGCACTGAGAAGAGATGAAGGAACTGTGTGACGACGCTGTTAGAAGTGTACCTATGTAGGTAATAAATTTGGAAGGATAGTATCAAAGACAAAGATATTGAGCTAAGTACATCCATGTTTGCCTTTCCCCAAACCAGTCTTCATTCTCTTTGAAGTTCATCTTCTGTTATCCTTTTCCCTTGCTTGAAAGTAACTCTTGCATATCTTCCCATTGATCTTAGGATAAAAGTCAAAATCTGTTACATAGTGCAGACAGCCATGCATAATCTGGCCTCTGCCTCTTCTCTCTGTCTGTGTTGCTTTCCCTCAGGGTCAGTGTTTCAGCAACACTGACTTTTTCTTCAGATCAGGCATGAGTCATGCTCCCCACTTCCTCAGGGGCAAACCTTCTGCTTGCCCTCAGGGGCAAACACCTCCTTATGCCTGCCCCCGTTGTCTTCACTTCATGAAATTCTCATTTTTATCAGGTTGGTTCAAGTGCTGTACCTTTGAGGAATTTGTCTTGAATCCAGTGGATTATATCAGGCTTTTTATGTTACGCTTTCAAAATATTTCATACATTTTAAAATTCATCTATTTACTTCTTGCTGTGCATATGTGTGTGCACGTATGTGATTGCTTAACTCGGTTGATGAATTGTAAACTCACTGAGAGTAGGGACCTTGTCAATCTGCTTAATGTTGAAAAGTAAGAATTTCTCTCTGACAATGTTTTTTACTCCCTTGTTATCATGAAAAACTTCAATTATCAATTAATTCTTACATTGCTATAAATAATACAATATTTTTAAATACTTCAAAATTCACCACTTAGAAAATAATAATTTGAAGCTATGATGAGAAACATTCTTTTTTTGTTGTTTTCTTCTTCTTCTTTTTTTTTTTTTTTTGAGACAGAGTCTTGCTCTGTTGTCCAGGCTGGAGTGAAGTAGTGTGATCTCAGTTCACTGCAACCTCCACCTCCCAGGTTCAAGAAATTCTCTTGCCTCAGCCTCCCCAGTAACTGGGACTACAGGTGTGTACCACCACACCTGGCTAATTTTTAAAATATTTTTAGTGGAGACAGGGTTTCACCATATTGGACAGGCTGGTCTGGAACTCCTGACCTCAAGTGATCCTCCTGCCTCCGCCTGCCAAAGTGCTCACCATGCCCAGCAAGAATAGCATTCTTTAGCTGACACTTTATTCATGGTCTCCAATATCAGCTTTATCAACAACAAAGGTGAAAAATGACAAAAATGACGTAAGAGGACTCTAAAGATAAATAGTTCAATGACACATAACCAAATGCAAGTTTAGAAACTTGTTTGAATTCTGATTCAAACAACCCAACTGTAAAAACATTATGTACAAGACAATCACAGAATTCAAGCATTAACTTTATATTTAGTGATACTGTATTATGCATATATAGTCACGTAATAAATTACTCAAAAACATAGTGGCTTAAAATAACAAACATTATTATTATATTTAAAAAAATTTTTTTATTGTACTTTGGATTCTGGAGTACATGTGCAGATCATGCAGGATTGTTGCATAGGTACACACATGGCAAAGTGGTTTGCTGCCTCCATCCCCCGGTCACCTACATCAGGCATTTCTCCCCATGTTATCCCTCCCCAACCTCCCCACCCACCCATTGTCCCTCCCTTGCCCCCCCCAACAGACCCCAGTGTGTGATGCTCCTCTCCCTGTGTCCACGTGTTCTCATTGTTCATCATCCGCCTGTGAGTGAGAACATGCAGTGTTTGCTTTTTTGTTCTTGTGTCAGTTTGCTGAGAATGATGGTTTCCAGATTTATCCATGTTCCACAAAGGACACAAACTCATTTTTTATGGCTGCATAGTATTCCATGGTGTATATGTGCCACATTTTCCCTGTCCAGTCTGTTGTTGATGGGGATTTGGGTTGGTTCCAGGTCTTTGCTATTGTAAACAGTGCTGCAAAAAACATGTGTGCATGTGTCTTTATAATAGAATGCTTTATAGTCCTTTAGGTATATGTCCAGTAATGGGATTGCTAGGTCAAATGGAATTTCTATTTCTAGGTCCTTGAGGAATTGCCACACTGTTTTCCACAATGGTTGAACTAGTTTACACTCCCACAAACAGTGTAAAAGTGTTCCTGTTTCTCCACATCCTCTCCAGCATCTGTTGTCTCCAGATTTTTTAATGATCGCCATTCTAACTGGCGTGAGATGGTATCTCAATGTGGTTTTGATTTGCATTTCTCTAATGACCAGTGATGATGAGCATTTTTTGATAAGTTTGTTGACCTCATATATGTCTTCTTTTGAAAAGTATCTGTTTATATCCTTTGCCCACTTTTAGATGGGTTTGTTTGTTTTTTTCTTGTAAATCTGTTTTAGTTCTTTGTAGATTCTGGATATTAGCCCTTTGTCAGATGGGCAGATCACAAAATTTTTTTCCCATTCTGTTGGTTGCCAGCGCACTTTAATGATTGTTTCTTTTGCTGTACAGAAACTCTGGAGTTTAATTACGTTCCATTTGTCTATTTTGGCTTTTGTTGCCAATGCTTTTGGTGTTTTAGTCATGAAGTCCTTGCCTATGTCTATGTCCTGAATGGTTTTGCCTAGGTTTTCTTCTAGGGTTTTTATAGTGTTAGGTCTTATGTTTAAGTCTTTAATCCATCTGCAGTTAATTTTAGTGTATGGTGTCAGGAAGGGGTCCAGTTTCTGCTTTCTGCACATGGCTAGTCAGATTTCCCAACAGCATTTATTAAACAGGGACTCCTTTCCCCATTGCTTGTTTTTCTCAGGTTTGTCAAAGATCAGATGGTTGCAGATGTGTCGCGTTGCCTCCAGCACCTTTGTCTGTTCCATTGGTCTATATCTGTGTTTTGGTACCAGTACCATGCTGTTTTGATTACTGTAGCCTTGGAGTATCGTTTGAAATCAGATAGCGTGATGCTTCCGACTTTGTTCATTTTGCTTAGGATTGTCTTGGCTATGCGGGCTCTCTTTTATTTCCATATGAAGTTTAAAGTGGTTTTTCCAGTTCTGTGAAGAAGGTCATTGGTAGCTTGATGGAGATAGCATTGAATCTATAAATTACTTTGGGCAGTAGTGACATTTTCATGATATTGATTCTTCCTAACCATGATCATGGAATGTTTCTCCATCTGTTTGTGTCCTCTCTTATTTCCTTGAGCAGTGGTTTGTAGTTCTCCTTTACATCCTTTGTTAGTTGTATTCCTAGGTATTTTATTCTCTTTGTAGCAACTGTGAATGGGAGTTTGCTCATGATTTGGCTCTCTGTTAGTCTGTTATTGGTGTATAGAAATGATTGTGATTTCTGCACATAGATTTTGTATCCTGAGACTTTGCCAAAGTTGCTTATCAGTTTAAGGAGATTTTGGGCTGAGATGATAGGGTCTTCTAAATATACAATCGTGTTGTCTGCAAATAGAGACAATTTGACTTCCTCTTTTCCTAATTGAATATCCTTTTTTTTTTTTCTTGCCTGATTGCTCTGACTGGAACTTCCAATACTATATTGAAGAGGAGTGGTGAGAGAGGGCATCCCCTTGTCTAGTGCCAGATTTCAAAGGGAATGCTTACAGTTTTTGCCCTTTCAGTATGATATTGGCTGTAGGTTTGTCGTAAATAGCTTTTGAGATATGTTCCTTTGATACCTAGTTTATTGAGTGTTTTTAGCATAAAGCACTGTTGAATTTTGTCAAAGGCCTTCTCTGCATCTATTGAGAAAATCATGTGGTTTTTGTCTTTGGTTCTGTTTATGTGGTGGATTATGTTTATGGACTTGCATTTGTTGAACTAGCCTTGCATCTCTGGAATGAAGCCTACTTGATCATGATGGATAAGTTTTTGACGTGCTGTTGCAATTGGATTGCCAGTATTTTATTGAAGATGTTTGCATCTGTATTCATCATAGATACTGGTATGAAGTTTTCGTTGTTTGTTGAGTCTCTGCTGAGTTTTGGTATCAGGATGATGTTGGTCTCATAAAATGATTTGGGAAGGATTCCCTCTTTTTGTATTGTTTGGAATAGTTTCAGAAGGAATGGTATCAGCTCCTCTTTGTACATCTGGTAGAATTCAGCTGTGAACCCATCTGGACCTGGACATTTTTTGGTTGGTAGGCTATTAATTGCTGCCTCAACTTCAGCCCTTGTTATTGGTCTATTCAAGTTTTGAACTTCTTCCTTGTTTAGGTTTGGGAGGATGCAAGTGTCCAGGAATTTATCCATTTCCTCCAAGTTTACTGGTTTATGTGCATAAAGTTGTTTGTAGTAATCTCTAATTGTAGTTTGTATTTCTGTGGAATCAGTGGTGATATCCCCTTTATCATTTTTTATTGAGTCTATTTGATTCTTCTTTCTTTTCTTTTTTATTAATCTGGCTAGCGGTCTCTCTATTTTGTTAATCTTTTCAAAAAAACATCTCCTGGATTTACTGATTTTTTTGAAGGAGTTTTTGTGTCTCTGTCTCCTTCAGTTCTGCTCTGATCTTAGTTATTTCTTGTCTTCTGCTAGCTTTTGAGTTTTTCTGATCTTACTCCTCAAGCTCTCAATTTTGACAATAGGGTGTCGATTTGAGATCTTTCCTTACTTCTCATATGGGCATTTATTGCGATAAATTTCCCTCTAGACACTGCTTTAAATGTGTCCCAGAGATTCTGGTACATTGTGTGATCATTTTCATTGATTTCAAGGAACATCTTTATTTCTGCCTTCATTTCATTGTTTATCCAGTTGACACTCAAGGAGCCAGTTGTTCAGTTTCCATGAAGCTGTGTGGTTCTGAGTTAATTTCTTAATTCTCCATTCTAATTTGGTTGCCCTGTGGTCTGAGAGACTGTTTGTTATGATTTTTGTTCTTTTGCATTTGCTGAGGAGTGGTTGGCAAATTATGTGGTCCAATTATGTGGTCAATTTTAGAGTAGGTGCAATGCGGTGCTGAGAAGAATTTATATTCTGTGGATTTGGGATGGAGATTTCTGTAGATATCTGTTAGGTTTGCTTGGTCCAGATCTGAGTTCAAGTCCTGGATATCCTTGTTAATTTTCCGTCTTGTTGATCTGTCTAATATTGACAGTGGAGTGTTAAAGTCTCCCACTATTATTGTGTGGGAGTCTAAGTCTCTTCGTAGGTCATTAAGAACTTGCTTTATGTACCTGGGTGCTCCTGTATCAGGTGCATATATATTTAGGATCATTAGCTCTTCTTGATGCATTGATCTTTTTACCAATATGTAATGCCCTTATTTGTCTCTTTTAATCTTTGTTGGTTTAAGGTCCATTTTTATCAGAGACTAGGATTGCAAATCCTGTTTTTTTTTTTTTTCTCTCCATTTGCTTGATAAATCTTCCTCCATCCCTTTATTTTGAGCCTATGTGTGTCCTTGCATGTGAGATGGGTTTCCTGAATACAGCACACCAATGGTTCTTGACTTTTTATCCCATTTGTCATTCTGTGTCTTTTGATTGGAGCATTTAGCCCATTTACATTTAAGGTTAATATTGTTATGTGTGAATTTGATCCTGCCATTTTGATGCTAGCTGAATGTTTTGCCTGTTAGTTGACACATTTTTTTCATTGTGTCAATGGTCTTTACTATTTGGTACATTTTTCGACTGGCTGGTACTGGTGTTCCTTTCCTTGTTTAGTGCTTCTTTCAGGAGCTTTTGTAAAGCAGGCCTGGTGGTGATGAAATCTCTCAGCAATTGCTTGTCCATAAAGGATTTTATTTCTCCTTCGCTTATGAAGCTTAGTTTGGCTGGATATGAAATTCTAGGTGGAAAGTTCTTTTCTTTAAGGATGTTGAATATTGGCCCCCACTCTATTCTGGCTTGTAGGGTTTCTGCTGAGAGATCCACTGTGAGTCTGATGGGCTTCCCTTTGTGGATAACCTGGCCTTTTTTTTCTGGCTGCCCTTAGTATTTTTTCCTTCATTTCAACGTTGGTGAATCTGATGATTAAGTGCCTTGGGGTTGCTCTTCTTGAGAAATATCTTTGTGGTGTTCTCTGTATTTCCTGGACCTGAATGGTGGCCTGCCTTGCTAGGT
Organism: Alouatta palliata; assembly: GCA_004027835.1. NCBI lineage: Eukaryota > Metazoa > Chordata > Mammalia > Primates > Atelidae > Alouatta > Alouatta palliata. Next base: position 20,395 of record PVKV010018850.1, read on the forward strand.
TGGGGAATTTCTCTTGGATAATATACTGCAGAGTGTTTTCCAGCTTGGATCATTCTCTCCATCACATTCAGGTACACCTATCAAATGCAGATTAGGTCTTTTCACATAATTCCATATTTCCTGGAGGCTTTGTTCATTTCTTTTCACTCTTTTTTCTCTATTCTTGCCTTCCTGTTTTATTTCATTGAGTTGATCTTCAGTCTCTGAAATCCTTTCTTCTACTTGGTCAGTTTGGCTGTTGAAACTTGTGTGTGCTTCGTGAAGTTCTCGGGCTGTGTTTTTCAGCTCCAGCAAGTCTATATTCTTCTCTAAGCTGTTTATTTTCGTTAGCATCTCAGCTAACCTTTTTTCTAGGTTCTTAATTTCTTTGTATTGGGTTGGTACATGTTCTTTTAGCTCTGAGAAGTTTGTTATTACCCACCTTCTGAAGCCTGTTACTGTCAATTCATCAGATTCATTCTCCATCCATCTTTGATCCCTCGCTGGTGAGGAGTTGTGATCCTTTGGATGAGGAGAGGTGTTCTGGTTTTTGGTGTTTTCATCCTTTTTGTGCTGGTTTCTTCTCGTCTTAGTGGCTTTATCTACCGGTGTTCTTTGTAGTTGGTGACTTTCAGATGGGGTCTCTGAGTGGATGTCTTTTTTGTTTATGATGAAGTTACTTCTTTCTATTTCTTTGTTTTCCTTCTAACAGTTAGGCTCCTCTGCTACAGGACTGCTGAAGGTCCACTCCAGACCCTGCTTGCCTGGGGATCACCTGCAGAGAGTTGCAGAACAGTAAGAGTTGCTGCTCGTTTCTTCTTCTGTTGTCTTCATCCCAGAAGGGTACCTGCCAGATGTCAGCCTGAGCTCTCCTTTATGAGGTGTCTCTTTGGGTATACAGGGGTTGGGAAGCTGCTTGAGGAGACAGTCTGTCTCTTATAGGAGCTCAAGTGCTGTGCTGGGAGCACTGTTCTTTCATGCAGAGATGCTGGGCAGCTACTTTTAAGTGTGCTGCGGTGGAACTCATAACCTCCTCTTTTCCCAGGTGCTCTGTCCTAGGAAGGTTGGCTTTATTTATAAGTTCCTGTCATGATGCTGTCTTTTTTCATAGATGCCTTGTCCTGAATGGAGCAGTCTAGTCACAGTCTGCCAGTAGAGGTGTTGCTGAGGTGCTGCAGGCTGCGTCTAGCTGCCGTGTAAACTGCCTTGGTAGTGGTGGACTGCCTCAGTAGTGGTGGTCGCCTTTCCCCACACTGAACTGGACCATCCTGAATCCAGCTGCACTTGCTGGGAAACTCTCAATCCAGACTGTTTCACATTGCTTGTGTTGTGGGGTTGGTACCCACTGAACCAGATTACCTGGCTCCCTATCTCTGCCCGCTATGTTTCAGTTGAATGGGTGGCTCTGTCTCCCAGGCATTCCAGGCGCCAGTTGAAATGGCCAGCCAGATTTATGTGAGTTTCTGTGTACCAAGCCGGCACCAGCTGAAATTGCCGTGCTGAAAACTCGTGGTGCTTTTCAGCCCAGGTATCTCCTGGTCTGTGGGCAGTGAAAATTTGTTTGGAAATGTGGTGGGCACTCAGCCTCTGCATTGTTTTGGCTGGGAACAGCACTCCAGAGCTGTTCCTATTGAGTCATCTTGGATCCTTCCCCAACAACAATTATTTCAAAGTGTTTGTGGGCCAGGCATCTGGTCATGACTCATCTAGGTGCCTCTGTCTCAAGATCTCTCATAAGACTCAATCAAGCTATCTGCTAGGACTGCAGATATCTGAAGGCTTGACTGAGATATCTTTTTTTTTTTTTAAATTTTAGTTTAGTTTCTGGGTACATGTGCAGGTCATGCAGAGTTGTTGCATGAGTGATACATAACCAGGTGGTTTGCTGCCTCTATTCCCCCTTCATCTTATCTGGCATTTCTCCCCATGTTATCACTCCCCACCTCCCCACCCCCACTGTCCCTCTTCTACCCTGCCCCCGCCAACTTCCCCCAGTATGTGATGCTCCTCTCCCTGAGTCCATTGTGTTCTTATTGTTCAACACCAACCCATGAGTGAGAACATGCGGTGTTTGGTTTTTTGTTCTTGTGTTAGTTTGCTAAGAATGATGGTTTCCTGATTCATTCATCCAACTCCCTGCAAAGGACACAAACTCATCTTTTTTTATGGCTGCGTAGTATTCCATGGTGTATATGTACCACATTTTCTTTGTCCAGTCTGTCATTGATGGGCATTTGGGTTGGTTCCAGGTCTTTGCTACATAAACAGTACCCTGATGAACATACATATGCATGTCTCTTTATGATAGAATGCTTTATAGTCCTTTGGGTATATACCCAGTAATGGGATTGCTGAGTCAAATGGAATTTCTATTTTAGATTATTGAGGAATCGCCACACTGTCTTTCACAGTGGTTGAACCAATTTACACTCCCACCAGCAGCGTAAGAGTGTTCCTATTTCTCCACATCCTCTCCAGCATCTGTTGTCTCCCGATTTTTTAATGATCGCCATTCTAACTGGCGTGAGATGATATCTCAGTGTGGTTTCGATTTGCATTTCTCTAATGACCAGTGATGATGAGCATTTTTTCATATGTTTGTTGGCCTCATATATGTCCTCTTTTGAAAAGTATCTGTTCATATCCTTCACCCACTTTTCAATGGGTTTGTTTGTTTTTCTTGTATATCTGTTTTATTTCTTTGTAGATTCTGGATATTAGCCCTTTGTCAGATGGGTAGACTGCAAAATTTTTTCCCATTCTATTGGTTGCCGGTTTACTCTAATGATGGTTTCTTTTGCTGTACAGAAGCTCTTGAGTTTAATTAAATCTCATTTGTCTATCCTGGCTTTTGTTACCATTGCTTTTGGTGTTTTAGTCATGAAGTCCTTGCCTATGCCTATGTCCTGGATGGGTTTGCCTACATTTTCTTCTAGAGTTTTTATGGTGTTAGCTTTTTATGTTTATGTCTTTAATCCATCTGGAGTTAATTTTAGTGTAAGGTGTCAGGAAGAGATCATTTCTGCTTTCTGCATATGGCTAGCCAATTTTCCCAACACCATTTATTAAACATGGAGTCCTTTTCCCATCGCTTGTTTCTATCAGGTTTGTCAAAGATCAGATGATTGTAGATGTGTAGTGTTGCTTCCAAGGCCTCTGTTCTATTCCATTGGTCTATATCTCTGTTTTGGTACCAGTACCAAACTATTTTGATTACTGCAGCCTTGTAGCATAGTTTGAAATCAGGTAGTGTGATGCCTCCAGCTTTGTTCTTTTCACTTAGAATTTACTTGGCTATGCGGGCTCTATTTTGGTTCCATATGAAGTTTAAGGTGGTTTTTTCCAGTTGTGTGAAGAAGGTTATTGGTAGCTTGATGGGGATAGCATTGAATCTATAAATTACTTTGGCCGGTATTGCCATTTTCACGATACTCATTCTTCCTAACCATGATCATGGAATGTTTCTCCATCTGTGTCCTCTCTTATTTCCTTGAACAGTGGTTTGTAGCTCTCCTTGAAGAGGTCCTTTACATCCTTTGTTAGTTGTATTCCTAGGTATTTCATTCTATTTGTAGCAATTGTGAATGGGAGTTCACTCTTGATTTGGCTCTCTGTGTTGTTGATATATAGAAATGTTAACGATTTCTGCACATTGACTGTGTATCTTTAGACTTTGCTGAACTTGCTTATCAGCTTGATCAGATTTTGGGCTAAGATCATGGGGTCTTCTAAATATACAATCACGACATCTGCAAATAGAGACAGTTTCACTTCCTCCTTTCCTAATTGAATATCCTTTATTTCTTTTTATTGCTTGATTGCTCTGGCTAGAACTTCCAATACTATATTGAGTATGAGTGGTGAGAGAGGGCATCCTTGTCTAGTGCCTGATTTCAAAGGGAATGCTTCCAGCTTTTGCCCATTCAGTATGATATTGGCTGTGGGTTTGTCATAAATAGCTTTTATTATTTTATGATACTTTCTGTCAATACCTAGTTTATTGAGAGTTTTTAGCAAGAAGAGTTGTTGAATTTTGTCTAAGGCCTTCTCTGCATCTATTGAGATAATCATGTGGTTTTTGTCTTTGGTTTTGTTTATGTGATGGATTACGTTTATGGACTTGCATATGTTGAACCAGCCTTGCATTCCTGCGATGGAGCCTCCTTGGTCTTGATGAATAATTTTTTTGATGGGCTGTTGCATTTGGTTTGCCAGTATTTTATTGAAGATTTTTCCATCTATGTTCATCATGGATATTGGTCTGAAGTTTTCTTTTTTAGTTGAGTCCCTGCCTGCTTTTTATATTAGGATGGTGTTGGGCTCATAAAATGAGTTAGGGAGGATTCCCTCTTTTTGTATTGTTTGGTATATTTTCAGAAGGAATGGAACCAGCTCCTCTTTGTACGTCTGGTAGAATTCAGCTCTGAACCCATCTGGACATGGACTTTTTTTGGTTGGTAGATTATTAATTGCTGCCTCAACTTCAGCCTTGTTATTGGTCTATTCATAGTTTCAACTTCTTCCTGGTTTAGTCTTGGTAGAGTGCAAGTATCCAAGAATTTATCCATTTCTTCCAGATTTACTGGTTTACGTGCATAGAGTTGTTTGTAGTAATGTCTGATGGTAGTTTGTATTTCTGTGGAATCTGTGGTGATACCCCTTTATCATTTTTTATTTCACCTATTTGATTTTTCTCTGTTCTTTTTTATTAGTCTGGCTAGCAGTGTATCTATTTTGTTGATCTTTTCAAAAAACCACCTCCTGGATTTATGGATTTTTTAAAGTGTTTTTTGTGTCTCTATCTCCTTCATTTTGGCTCTGATCTTAGTTATTTCTTGTCTTCTGCTAGCTTTCGAGCTTTTTTTTTTTTTTTTTTTTTTTTTATCTTACTTCTCTAGCTCTTTGAATTTTGATGATAGGGTGTCAGTTTTAGATCTTTCCTTGCTTCTCATGTGGGCACTTATTGCTATAAATTTCCCTCTAAGCTTTGAAGGTGTCCCAGATATTCTGATAAGTTGTGTCTTCGTTCTGATTGGTTTTTAAGAACATTTTTATTTCTGCCTTCATTTCATTGTTTATCCAGTTGACACTCAGAAGCAAGTTCTTCCATTTTCAAGTAGTTGTGCAGATTTGAGTGAGTTTCTTAATCCTGAGTTCTAATCTGATTGTGTTGTGGTCTGATAGACTGTTTATGATTTCTGTTCTTTTGCATTTGCTGAGGAGTGATTTGCTTCCAGTTATGTGGTCAGTTTTAGAGTAAGTGCAATGTGGTGCTGAGAAGAATGTATATTCTGTAGATTTAGGGTGGAGCGTTCTGTAGATGTCTGCTAAGTCTGGTTGGTCCAGCTCTGCATTCAAGTCCTGGATGTCCTTGTTAATTTTCTGTCTTGTTGATCTGTCTAATATTGACAGTGGAGTGTTGAAGTCTCCCACTGTTATTGTGTGAGAGTCTAAATCTCCTTTTGGGTTGTTAAGAACTTGCTTTATGTATCTGGGTGCTCCTGTGTTGGGTGCGTATATATTTAGGATTGTTAGCTCTTCTTGTTGGATTGATCCTTTTACCATTATGTAATGCCCTTCTTTGTCTCTTTTAATCTTTGTTGGTTTGAAGTCCATTTTATCAGAGACTAGGATTTCAACCCCTGCTTTTTTTTTTTGTTCTCCATTTGCTTGGTAAATCTTCTTCCATTCCTTTATTTTGAGTATGTGTGTCTTTGTGAGATGGGTTTCCTGAATACAGCACACCGATGTGTCTTGACTTTTTATCCAGTTTGCCAGTCTATGTCTTTTGATTGGGGTGTTTAGGCCATTTACATTCAATGCTATTATTGTTATGTGTGAATTTGATCCTGTCATTTTGTTACTGGCTGGTTTTCTTGCCCATTAGTCGACTCATTTTCTTCATTGCATTTTTGGTCTTTGCCATTTGGTGTGCTTTTGCAGTGGCTGGTACTTTTTCCTTTCCGTGTTCAGTGTTTCTCTCAAGAGCTCTTGTAAGGCAGGTCTGGTGGTGACAAAATCTCTCAGTAATTACTTGCCTGTAAAGGATTTTATTTCTCCTTCACTTATGAAGCTTAGTTTGGCTGGATATGAGATTCTGGGTTGAAAGTTCTTTTCTTTAAGGATGTTGAATATTGGCCCATTGGCCCCTACTCTCTTCTGGCTTGTAGGGTTTCTGCCGAGAGATCTGCTGTGAGTCTGATTGGCTTCCCTCTGTGGGTGACCTGACCTTTCTCTCTGTCTGCCTTTAGCATTTTTTCCTTCATTTCAACCTTGGTGAATCTGATCATTATGTGCTTTGGGGTTGCTCTTCTTGAGGAATATCTTTGTGGAGTTCTCTGTATTTCTTGGATCTGAATGTTGGACTGCCTTGTTAGGCTTGGGAAGTTCTCCTGGATAATACCTGGAGCATGCGTTCCAGCTTGGATTCATTCTCCCCATCACATTCAGGTACACCGATGAAGCATAGATTAGGTCTTTTCACATAATCTCATATTTCTTGGAGGCTTTATTCATTTCTTTTCACTCTCTTTTTCTCATCTTGCCTTCTCTTTTTATTTCATTGAGTTGATCTTCAATCTCTGATATCCTTTCTTCTGCTTGATCGATTCAGCTGTTAAAACTTGTGTTTGCTTCACATGGTTCTCGTGCTGTGTTTTTCAACTCCATCAAGTCGTTTATATTCTTCTCTAAACTGGTTATTTTAGTTAGCATTTCGTCTAACCTTTTTTCAAGGTTTTTATTTTCTTTGCATTGGGTTAGAACGTGTTCCTTTAGCTCAGAAAAGTTTGTTACTACCCACCTTCTGAAGCCTGTTTCTGTGAGTTCGTTGCACTCTTTCTCGGTCATGTTGTGTTCCTGTGTTGATGAGGAGTTGTGATCCCTTGAAGGAGAAGATGCTGTCTGGTCTTCGATGGTTTCATCTTTTTTGCACTGGATTTTTTTCATCTTCATGGATTTATCTAGCTCTGATCTCAGGGAGCTGCTTGATGAGGTTGCTTGTCTGCCTGTTGAGACGCTATGGGGTTTCCAGGGAATCCTTCAGGTTGCTAGGTAGGCTTCCTCTGTCTTTTTTGTTTACACTGGGTGATTAGGCCTGCCTCTTCCCCTGACCTGGGGCACTGCTGGGTGGTTAAGAATGCCATCCCATTGCTATGTAGGCTTCCTGTGTTTTTTGTTAAAACATGAAGCCTAGTCCCACCTCTTTAATGGTGGGTTGTGCCTTTCCTCAGTGGAGCTGGATCATTCAGGGTTTAGCTCAGACTGAGGCACTGGCTGCGTAACCTGCTGGAGTTAGTGCTTCAGCCCTCTGGGGTTTGTGGGAGACGGTAGGGACCTGCCCTGCCACACCATCTGTCTCCCCACTTTCAGCTTCCTCTCTCTCCTGTCATGGGGGAGGTGCCCACCCAGCTGCTCAGTCTGTCTTCCTGCTTTCAGCCCCCCTCTCTCCAGGCAGGGGGAGGGTGCAATAGCTCAGTCGGCAGGCTCTCCCAGCTGGCTTATGGGCTTATGCGTTTGCTTAGATCTGTGTGACAATCTGGGACACCATCCTGGATTATTATTCAACTCTGCACTTGTAATTCCCAGTGCTTGACTGGCGAAGATCCCCTGTTTTGTGGATTGCTGAGGCTTTGGGGGAAGTGCTCTGTCTGGACGGGGGTGCTGGAGGGGGAACCTCCAACTTACTGGTCATATGCACTTTCTGGGTGAAGCAGCACCCCTCCCCACCTCAGTCTACCCTGTCTGGGCTTTGCTCACCGTCCAACCAGACCTGTTGAAATGCAGCTGGTACTTCCATTGGAGCTAGGAGATCTCTCGATTTCTGCATCTCTCTCACTGGGTGTTGTGCACCAGAGTTGTGTCTATTCGGCCATCTTTGACTGAGATATCTTGACTGAGGATCAGCTTCCAAGTTCACTTATATGGCGTGATTGTCAGGCATCATCTATAATCTGTCTCATGGACAGTCATTAGCCTGCTACACAGGCCTCTCTACAGGGCTTCTGACAGTAAGACAGGTTGCTTCTCCCAGAATCAGGGCTCAGAAAGTGATGGAAAAAATGAGAGCAAAAGAGAGAGAGAGAGAGACAGAGAGAGAGAGAGAGAGACAGAGAGAGAGAGAGAGAGACAGAGAGACAGAGAGACAGAGAGAGAGAATATGAATGAGAATGATCAATCATGGCCCATGGAAAGATGTGGAAAATGATAAATTGAGGGAACAAGAGAAAATGAGAGAGAAAATATTCACAAGATAAAATTCGCAGTGTCTTTGCTACCTAATCTCAGAGTGATATCCCATCCCATTAGCCATATTTTATTCATTTAGAGGTTCAGGTAACACTCAAGGGGAAGAGTAACAACAAAAAGTCTTGGATATCAGAAGGTGAGCCTCATTGGGGCCATCTTAGAAGGCTACCTATGAGAGATAGGAAGGAGTTATTGTTAATTTTTTCCTTAGGTGTGATAATAATATTGTGGTTGTTAAAATATTTATCTTTTATTGATAAATACTAAAATATGGATGAAATAATATTAAATATTTACTTCAAAATAATCCAATAGGAAGTGGCAAAGTGGATAGGGGTCTAAATGAAACAAATAGGGCCAAGAACGGATGAACATTGAAGCTGGATGTTGAGGATTCATTCTATTACTCCTTTTAAGTTTGTATTAGCTTGAAAATTTTTTGCATACAAATATTTTAGTTTCCATCTACTGGTTTTCTGTGTTTATTATACAGCAGATGTTATCTGGGTCGAAGAAAAACAAGCTTATTTAATATGTCCCCTAAACTTCATTAGTAATAAAATCAACATGCCATGATTTTATAATTGATCTTTACATTGCTTTATATTTATCAATCAATGCTAAGTCCAGAAATTTATGATATTTCAACCTATTTGTATTAAGGTCTAATTTGTTTAAATAAAAGTTCTGCAGCTGTCATAGTAACTTGAGATGACTACCCTATATTAAAAGCTCCGTAAGGCTGAATACTCAGAGTAATGTCATCTGAGAAGAAAATTCACCAACTCGTGTTATAATTATTCCCCAAAGTAATTATAAATTTAATTCACATACTAGCAGTTAAAGTTGGCTGCATCCTTTAAAGAAGGTGAGAGATAATATGTGAAGAATGCTTATTTTAAAAACACATATATGGTTAGGGTAGAAAAAGATGCATATTTTGATTCAATTTATTTGGTTGATAGAGAGGATAGAGATGTGTAGTTTTTAATTTCACATATTTTCCGGCAGAGTATATAAAGTGACCTTTCTCATAACCCAGAGGCACTAATACTAAAAATACTAGATTAATAAATGAAGTATAAGACATAAAAATATGAGACAAGTTACTTGCCCTCAAAATATATTAACGTTTGTCTAAGAAGAATATATTCACAAAAAGACCATATGTGTCATGGCATACCTGTCAACTTTTGCATCACCATTTTGGCATTCCCCTGTCTTCATGATATTCCTCAAGTTCTCTATGAAACCTTACCTTATCCCTCAACCAATGGGAATCTCGCTATTCTGTATTCCTCCATTGAACTCCATGTCTGTATCACACATTTATGTGGCAGCATAGTCAGTGCTTTTTCCTTTGTGTCCTTTTCTCAGAGTATTTTTACTATCTCCTCAGGTCATGAATTAGCCTTTTGAAAGCCTGGGCCAGGTCTCTTACTTTTTGTCCTTCTGAAAGACCTTGTAATATGAGTTCTCAACACATGCATGTTGAAGGAGTTGTGAAATAAAATGATTTACAAAGCTTTGATATTTATTGACTGAGTTTCATTCCGCTGTAGAGTGTGTTCCTGTATAGTCTGCTCAGTGATGTGTATTGAACTGTTATGCATGGGCTCTGTTCAGCTTTTTGGGGAAGATGTGTTAGTTGTTATCTCATTTACTTAAAGAGCTCTTTCCTGAGAAATCTTACAGGCTTTTGGAAGCGACATGGGATTAAAATGTTTTAGGCCTCTCTTCCCTCAGTACATTGCAGGTACTTACTGTGTTATCTCAGTCTAATTGCGGCAGTGCTTTCTCTTAAGATCCTGTGTGAATGAACAATCTGAGATGTGATGGTAAAAATGGTTCAATCTGGTGAGGCACAGGTGATACCAGAATTGTGTTATCAATGTGACCTTTAAGTGTTCTTTCAGAATTTTCTGTTAGGTAATTTAGGAATACGTTGAGTTCATGGAGTTCACATAAATTTTTGTTAATTCTTTTTGAAAAGATTAACATTTGAATAGCATATGTCGATATAATATTTCTACATTGACTTCATAATTTAAAATATATTTGTTATATCCGATTCATTTTCTTATGAGAAGACATTAAAGCATGCTCAATGAACTTATAGATCTTTTTGAATTCAGTCTTAATAACTGCATGCGTATCTTCTCGTAAGAGAATGTGTCAGTGTCTAAATATGCAGCTGCTTTTTAAAAAATAAGTAAATATAAGATAAAATAATAAATGAACATAAATGCTTTGAAAATCTCCTTTAAGAAAGATATTGAACCTGGGCTTTTTGGGAAAATGCAAAGAAGCTTTACTTTTTCCATTTGGTTCTCGGTTGGAAAAGGCTTGGAGAATGGCTGAGAAACTTCCCTGGGGCTAGAAGAACATCAGGCAGAAACCTCTAGACCAGGGGGCTGAAGCAAGCGCACTGAGAAGACCCACATTAGAGTCCCCTTGCTATTCTTGATGAGGACCCTCTGCCAAGGTACTCCCTTGGGGGAAGTCTTGTGGCTTCCAGCCTGTGCAGACTGGTCAGGGAATTACCCAGCATCTTGAAGACCTCTACATCATCACATGTCCAGGAAGTGACTCCTGAGGAATTCACACAGAAGAGCTTATTCAGGCACAGTAAGGTTTGATTCAGGTTCTTCTCACATGATGGAAGCCTTTATGGCATCCAGATTAGCCTTCCATCAGTGATGGCATATGAACTGCTTGGACAGCTGCCCTGCATGCTTTGGAGCTTTGGGAAACACTGACTTTGCTTTTGCCAGCTAACAAGTGTCCCTAGGCCTCCAGGCATGAGGCTGAAATAAAAGCTTAGGGAGAAAACACAGGAGGCCTTCTCTTGTCATTTAGCAAGCACATTACATGAGTTTCACTCCCAGGAAGATCTAATGCTATTCTGGTGAAAGTTCCACTTCTAGGAGAATCTAACAATATTCTGAAGCAAGCTCAATCAGCTTTCCAGTATAGATACAGAATCAGAGCTTTCCACTAGCTAAGGATGGTCACATGCAAATGGAGCTCCTGACCTAAAGTACTATTTCAGATATGCTAGTAGGCTAACCAGGATTCTAATACATTTATTGAGGCAAGGGGGTATTGCAATTATTTTCTAGCTAATTACATACCTGAACACATTTCATCAATGAAAATCATTACTGATTTACTTTATGCTAATTAATAGACATTCTGTGAATGTATTTGGATAAGTTTGAATCACTTGTATAGCTACCCTGAGCACAGATTTTGAATAAAGATACTTTCAAAAATAAGTAACTATTCACCACCACCATGACCAGTGTAATTATAATACATAACTGTTTTAAAGTACAAGACTGACAATACTACATTTGAGTATATGACTAATAAAAGACATTCAGCCAAATGAATAAAGTTTATTGCAAGTTAGGGCTTTTGATAAAGTACTCCGTAGTCTCCTCATCTTGGTTAGATGTCTTTTTCCCCACTGTCTCAAGAGCTTAAGTAGGTGCAGATCTAGTGAGCTCTTTGACCCTTATTCCTTAGGTCCATGCTCTGACTACTACCAGACCACTGAAACGGATCTTATCAAAGTCAGTAAGGACTACTATTAATATATTGATAAGTCGCTGGCCAATTCTTGACTCTTACATTAAACTATCAGTAGCACATGACACAATGAAATTTTTACTCAAATGTCATCTCTTTAAGGCCTTTCTCAGCCACTTGATCTAGAATTGTAAATCCCTGCCTTACTGCATCCCTGTCCACTTCTTTGCCTCTTCTTCTTAGCTGTTATGTGCATTTAATATGCTACAGGTTTTACATATCAGACCCACTTATTTTATTTCTCCTCCCAACCAGTGCATGAGCTCCATTAGGGCTGTAATTTCTGTCTGTTTTGTTCATTGTTTTATCCCTGGTACCTAGAACAATGCATGACACAAAAGAAGTGATCATTATGCATTTGCTGATTGACTGGATGAATAAAAAATATCATTTGTGGAAACCTAAACCAACATCAGCTTGTGGAAAGCAATGTGGGAAAGTTTATGTATATACAGAGGGTTTCAAAAATCTTGTTCATAATTTTTTATTACGATGAGTTTATATTTAGGAATCTATCATAAGGAAATAATCAGAGACAAGATGCAAATTCTCAGTCCCTTAAGTGTTATCACCACAGGCTACTGGAACACCTCTAACAGCCACAGGAAAGTGTTTACTACTAAGCTGAGATTTGACTGCAAACCATTGTCGTATTCTCCATCTCTACAGATGCCATGTATTGTTTTGTATTGTGCTGCATGTGATAAGATGTGTCACTTCGGTAGGGGTGATGTAAGATAGAGCGCTTCATTCACAGCCTTTGGGAGTTTACATTTATACAATTTTACAAAAGTAATTTTCAAATCTGTAACAAAAGACTTACACATACTCAAATCATTAACAAACAGATCCCAGTTAGAGTTAATCATAAAGCAATACTCATACAGGCAACAATTTACATACAAGGATAGTCATCATATAATTATCGATAATGGTTTGAAGTTGAAAAAACTTCAATGTTCCAAACTTAAATATTATATTTATCCAATGGAATAGCTGGGTTCATAGACTAACCTGCAAAGTGTTCTTGTTAAGTGAAAAATCACATTTTTTTCTTTTTTTTTTTTTTTGAGAGCACAACTCCAAATCATCTTTTAAATATAAAAACAGCATATTTAGCAAGAGACACACTAAGGAAAGAGTCATTATGGCCCAGGACACAGGACAGAGAGGTGCCAGGCCTGAGCCCCTGCAGGGGGAGGAGTCTCGCAACAAAGTGGGAGAAGCGCTGTGAAGAGCTGTGTGGTGGGGCCACAGAAAGTTCCGGTGGGCAACACTGTTGGCAGGTCATGGGTGGGACTCATGGGGACCTGGCTGCTAACTCTTGTTGTTGGGGGAACGTAGTTAGTGCTGCCACCTGGAGTGAGAGCCGCCCCTTGGTTCCTGGAGGGCACCCACCAAAGAACACAAGACAGGAAGCCCGGGATGGTTAGTGCAACTCGGGTTGAAGGCCAGGGAGAAGCAGCTGCTCTGCAGTGACCAGGAAAGGTCCAGACGCTGAGGCCAAGGCGCTTCCTGTTACTGTTAGGTGCAGAAGCTCCGCTTTGTCTCTGGCAGGCACTCTCTAGGGCCCCGGCCATGTCTTCAGCGCTCCATGGCGCTCTTGCTGCCAGCATAGGTGGGCCGGATGTCTTTGCCCATCTCCTCGTTGACCGACATCAGGTCCTAGTATGTGTTCTGGGAGCCCTGGGCACGGGTGGTTTTATCGCCTGCACATAGCCCATGGAAGGTGGTCCAAAGTCCTTAAACAGCGGTCTGACGGGCAGTGGCTCCTGGCATGGAGCCCTATGGTGACCGGACGCTTCGTGACCACGCCCACTTAACGGGCCAGCAAATTGAGTCTCAGTGAGGGCGGGCGGCAGGCCCAGCATTGCAGAACCCAGGCCATCTTCATTTCAAGAGATCTCCACCACCAGGCGGGCAAGCAGGGGTGGAGCTGGATCCTCTCCTGTAGGGGCCTGGGTGCACAGCCCAGGGGTGCTAGAGCCAGGGGTGAAAAATCACATTTCTAAACAGGGAATCCAATTTTATATTAACAATATACATCTTTTTATAAATATATGTGCGGAGAAAGGGGATGAAATCAATAAGTTAAAATGTTATCTGTGGAGTTTGACATGTGTGATTTTCCTCACTAGAATATTAAGGTAGAATGGGACAGTGAAAGGTTCTTGATTGAAAATCTCCAGGTTTCCTTGCTTGACCTTTCACATTTGCACAACACTTTGCATGCCACCTTCTGTCAGTCGATTCTCCTAACTGCCCTGTGAGGTTGGCAGGTCAAGTACCATTATCTCCAGTTCTTACATAGGAGATAATACAGACCCAGAGAGGTTAAGTGACTTGCCCAGGGTAACCCAGCTAGCAACAGAGCTAAGATAAAAAATCTCCATCTCTTCCAATCACATGCTTTTTTCCCCCCACATTGCTCTAAACTATTGTGCTAAAAAATTAGAAAAGAGAAAGACAGTGACTGTGTTCTCCTGAAAGCTATTTGAGTATGCTTCTATTAGTGCCAGACAGCTTTGAAGTCATTGATTGCCCCTGCGAGATCATGAGATTGTGCTATACGGAACTTGGCCATCGTTACCATGTGATTTTCAATTAAGAAGCAAATCAAAAGTATCCCGGTGTCATGGTCATAACGTGAAGGATTCAGACAAGCTACCAGCGGCATAGAAATCAGGCAGGACCAATCATTTGTCTGTGTGTGCTGAGTGTCATTTTTCAGAAGAAATGGTCTTTCACACTTGCAGCCAAGCTATTTTATTTTTCATACTATGGATGTTGCCATTTGTGAATTAGGTCTTTAACTTACTTTTGATTCTTTGGAAAACTTATTCCAGTATGTTCATTGAACAATCACTACAATGATACAGAATGTGAAAGTGTATTGTTGAGAACTGAAAAACTTTGAGAAGTTCATTAAGAAGCCTGCTGGGGAAAGTATAAAAAGCTGTGGACTTAAAGATATGGGATCAATACAGCCAAGCTGATGGTCCAACTGTCTAACCTTCAGCAAGTAACAAACCCTAAACTTCACAATTCATAAACCAGTGCTATTGTTCTCTGTCTCATAAAGTAGTGAAGATTAAAATAACTCATGACAAAGGGTCTAGCCCTATAATAAATTGGCTGAATACATTTTTGTTTTGTTTCAATATAGTGATATGGAAATAGTATCCTCTAGGATGACATTAGCTGGAGTCTTTAAGGGACCTCCTAACCACATTACTATGAGAAAGGGTGACTTGATGAAGGAAATGTGATTGGTGCTATGTGATGTGCTCTTATGAATTGGCCACTAAGGAGGACATGAAGGAACCACGTGAAAAATGTTGAAATCATGCCTGCTAATGGCAGCTACTTAAGTGTCAATGTTGATCTTAATGCAAACGGTAGAAAGTAATCTTTCTCAGGTATATTGTAGGGAAAATGAAAAGGACATATCTACCTCGTACTATTTTTTTTAAGTATCTTAATTGTGAAGCAAGCTGCAACTGTCAGAAAACAAAATTGACTTGATTGTCAATTTTATTGACAATAGCTTTATCTTCTTAGTATAAGTAACCCAAGGTAGCATGTGAATGCTTGAAGTCAAGCAAGATCTGAGTTGATATTAAGCAATTTCTTGTTATGTCTTGGCACATTTTTACTGACCTATATAAAATTTACTTATTGTAGTAATATGTTATTATAAGATATGGTTTTTATTCTCCATTTTTTACTTCATCATCAGTTGGATATTCTATATATGTGGATCTCAGTTTCACCTTTTAAAATTGTTTACGAATTCAGTCATTATTTCAAGCTCAGTCTTTTTATCCTGTTATTGATGTCTCTAGGTCCCAAACACTTAGCCTTTTATTTTTAAGTGATGCACTTGACATAATTTAGTTTTAGGATCTCCCCTGGTGTCATGAATAAAATAATTTGATGACCATGATGTCATGCTCAGTAATCATTCATGAATCCTCCCTTAGGACATCTAGAAACTCTTACCCCAAAATCAAAGAAGACAAGTGATTATCAATTTCTCAGAACGAATTAACTTTGAATATTAATGCTAATGTCACAGCACATAAAGACGCTTCTTGTGGTTAAGTCTGAAGATGCAAAATCCTTGTCAAGTTACTGAACAAGTGATGTGCTGTGATCATTTGCTCTTTGTCTTTGTTCTTTGCTTTGTTCTGCTGTCAAGTAGCTTTGCCTACTGACTACTTGGCAGGGTGTAACTATCTTAGGTGTTTCTTTGTAGAGCATATGGCCTGGCTCTGTGTTCTAGGTTCATTCGCTCACTCATTCATTTAACAAAAAGCTCTTGGGTGCCTGCTATATACTAGGCACAGTCTTCTGAACTGCAGAAACAGAACAAATAAAAGATCCATAGCTTTATGGAGCTTATATTCCAGTAAGAGTGACTAAAAGTTAGCAAGTAAAATCAACAGGATGTTAGCAAAGGTGTTGAGGTTAGTGTTGCCAAACCAGTAAATACAGCCATATAGGAGACGTGCCTCAAAAAGTTAATTGAAGATACAATGTTTGAAAATCCTCAAGCAAAACAAATATTTTCATGTCAGAATTCTACCACTGTCAACATGTTGAAACATGATGCTGTTCTAGTTGGTACCCAGATGGCGTGGTTAGGACTGGTCACAAGGGAAATATCTTAAGTATTTATGTGGACAACCTTGGTTTTAGTCACTATCATTTGGTACATAGTGTATAATAAAGCAAGCTCTTTTTCTGTGGCCTCTAATTGACCTTCTACAGAGTTGTTCCAAAAATATTTGAGTAGTGGAAATTTCATTAGAAGAAGCATGTGACGTCATCTTAAAAGCTGACCACATTCCTGGGTATTTGCACATTTGTTTAAAACCACAAAATTCATATCTATCTTATGGTGTTATCATTGAATGAATGTTATCAAATATCAATCTCGTGATAGCAGCCCTATCCAATAGATGGTAATATGGGGGCAGTGTTGCTCCTAAGCTCATGGTCAGCAGTGTAAACATTGCCAATATTCTAAGGGCTTGGGAAGATTAATATTAGATGAGCTAACAAGCATGGGTTGAACTATAAAAATATCTTGTTTATAACAATGTCCCATAACAGGACCTGGCCTTGACTCACTTGGAATGTCTGGATGGACATCAGAACAAGTTGCACTATTAGAATTTGATAAAAAGCCTCATTTGCTGCTTACATTTGAACATTACCCAGATGACTAGAAAATAATGTGGAAAAATATCCAATTCTCTGCTTTTGCAATATCTCCCAGTGAATATCATTATGGATGGGTGAGCATTTCAGGAACAAATACTGGCAGTTAGAAATACTGTGTCCTATAA
The DNA here is from genome assembly GCA_004027835.1 of Alouatta palliata. Classification (NCBI taxonomy): domain Eukaryota; kingdom Metazoa; phylum Chordata; class Mammalia; order Primates; family Atelidae; genus Alouatta; species Alouatta palliata. The sequence continues at coordinate 37,569 of PVKV010018850.1, forward strand.
GTCATTTGAGCTATTTGTGGGAGGTGTGAGTAAAAAATTCAGGTTTTGTTCAGAAGACGGAAGGGTTAACAGATGGTAGGTAAATAACACACCCAGCTGCACACTCCAAATTAAGACTGAAGCCATCACACATTGTGTTTGCGTATGCTACTCATAGTTGCTTTGAAATATAATAAATTGTTCTGCAGGTCAGCATAACAATCTAGTTGGCACAATTTGGACTTAGTTGTATTAATTATGTGTTTGTTGCTTATGTGAATAGGGCTTTACTATTACTGGGTAAACACTAGTACTTGAGTTTTTTCTTCACAGCATACATATATATGCTTTGAATATATGTATACACATCCCAACAAAGGAGCTCGTTCAAGAATACGTGCAGCAAAATAATATTGCAGCTGCATTTAGAAAACATGACAGGAAAGATAATCACATAACTCAGAACTTATAAAAAACCTGAGTTTTTTTATTTGTCATTTATTATATATATAATTAATAATATATATAATTATTCAAGATATATATGTTATATATATATCTTATATATATCTATCTTGAATAATTATACATGTTGTTAATTGAATGTTGCAATAGTCTCTGGAGAATACATAAAATCACATATTCTGATTCTAAGGAATTAAAGACATTTTGTATGCCCTTGACTATGTTTACTAATATCATTCTTGTTCTGTCGCTATTTGTTATGTAACAGATTAAATATATGATTTAGCCACCGTATATGTTTCTAACTTAGAAAAGAGTGTGAACAAAGTCAGGTGATGGTGCTTTGCTGCTTTGAGTGTTGAGCATTTTCTGCTAGTTATTCCTCTCTTTCACAGTGTTTCTGGGCACTAAAGTAAAATTCTGAGTTCATGTTGCTGACAATAGCCTCTAATTATTTGTTTTCGTTATGTCTCTCACACTTGAGATTGTAACAAGTATTTTGAGGTTTTAACGGTGCCACTATTGAGAATTACAGTTTCAGGGCCGAGACAGAGGGTTGAGAACTGTTAAATTCCGGAGCCACAAAGAACCAGCATTAATGAAGATATCCCCACTTGCAATATTACTAAATTTTATCTAATAGGCTATGTTTTCCCATTGTTTCCAAATGATGGTCCTTGCACACTTTTATAACACTTGGAATGAACTTTATACTCACTGCCAGGGAAAGCCAGGTGAGCCACTGTGTGTGGAGTTGACTGTCACACCTGCTGTGATTTCCTCTGGAAATGGTGGCTTCCTAGTTGCACAAAGTGACGTACTGTGTCACACAAAATTATAATGTCTTCCCTCTGTAGCCAACTACATACTTGTCACTTCTAAACCTGTTAAAATCTGTATTTATGTAGGGTATTCAGTTTAACTTTTTGCTTTGTAATGTGTCTCAAATGTATAGAGCTGTAAAACAAGGGTCCAGTGTATCCATTGGTAATTTTTATTTTCCATCTGTTGAAGCCATTTGAAGAAGCCGATGGTCTCTTACTAGCTCAGACTCACAGCTCGGAAAATAATGGTTTATAACATTCCCAGGGTGCTTTTTAGAGTCATTTTTTTTTCTTGGTACTTAATTTTTTTTTCCTTCTCTGGGTGACAGTTTTTTACTTCCAGCATAGAACTGTAGGTGTTTGGCTGTCTCTTTTTTAGATTTAATGCCACACACTGCGCTCCACTGCTACAACATGTGTGTACAATAAATTTTCTTGTAAACTGAGGATTTCATTGCTAGAATTCTGTCAAGCTTATATTTTCAGAGCTCTTGAAATATTTTCCACTTAGCAACCTCTTTGCATTACTTGGAAAGCTTTTATGGGGCTTGTCAGTCAAAAGGATGACTCTAACCGAAGAAAGAACAATTCAGAGAATGATTTTTAGAATTAGTATAAGCTTCGTAGGTTATTCAATAGCTGTAACAATTTGCATTGGAAGTGTTCACAAGGCAAATATTTTGCCTCCGTTTATGTCATATATACTAAGGGAGATCATTGCTTATGACGTATTCAGATTTTGTCCATTTTCTAAAACTCGATGTTATAGTTTCTATTTACCCCATTTTGAGCTGATATTTACAGGAACAGAATATGAAACATGATTAGTGATGATAAGATGACATCAAAGTGTATGAGTACAGATATATGTGTATATACTCAAATCCTGCTCTGAGTCTTTGTGTGTGTGTGTGTGTGTGTGTGTGTGTGTACGTGTGTGCATGTATGTGTTTTCTAATCGAAAGACTGAAGTGAGAACAATGTTTTCAAAGATAAATATATCTCTGTCTGTGTTTCAGAATTACTTGGGTCACCTTCTGCATTGACATTGGCTTGCCCAGAATCCAGGGGCACATACTGCTGATCCTATCAGTAGTTATGGGAACAATATTAATTTATGAAGATTTCCAATGACCCATATGTATTGTTTGGCCAACAGAGAGAGAGAGAGAGAGAGAGAGAGAGAGAGAGAGCGTGTGTGTGTGTGTGTGTGTGTGTGTGTGTGTGTGTGTGTGTGTGAAAGAGAAAGAGAGGCAGAGATTACAGCATTGCTGGCTGCACTTGACCAGGGTAATGGTAGCTCTCCAAGGGGCATCCAGACCTGGCAGTGTACCTGAAATGATGCCTGACTAAAAATAAGGTCTAGGACAGGATTGAGTGTTGTCCCCTGGATGTTTAAACTGCATCTTAGTTTTTTTCTTGGTTCCCATTCTGATTAAAACATTCCTACAATACAAGTATCCCATTCTTATCCACCTTGGGTATTTAATGTAAGTAGCTCTCTACCATCATCTCAATCCTTAAATGCCATTTGGAAACTTGTCAATGATAATGGCTAATATTTACAAAACACATTTTCAATGACAGGGATGGTTCTAGATTATTTATATGCATTATTTTATTTCATTGTCTTAATTATCTTTGAGTTTCCCACAAGGAACTTTCTTTAAACATCTCAGAGCCAGTAATTGGCAGAAAATGGAATTAATGTCACGACTGTCTCCATGAACGTTTTATTTAGACCACAGCCATAGTGTTCCTAAGATGTGAAGTGTGTTTTGATTTTAATCAGTTTCTCTTTTGTCAGACTGAAGTCTTGCTGCTGAGCCTATGTTGATTAAATATTTTCTAGCCATGAAGAAATCAGGAGTGACTATTTCCCTGGAATTTGGAGTATTAACCATTGCATACCCATGTCTTGAGCGCCCATCATGTCCTCTTACACTGCAAGTTGATGCTAATCTATGCTACTCCATGCTTTTCCTTCTGTGATCATCAGTGTTAGCCCAACCCCAATCGATTTCCCTCACCAGTCACATTTCCATATCTATGCTCACACACATGAGAGCCAACAAATATGTCATTTGTGTGATACAATTTATTTAGCATTCCAAATGAAAACCCATGGATGCACCTGTGATATCATTTATATTCTAACTCATAAAATATCAAGTGCAATCATTTTTGTATGTAAGTTATCCTTTCATAAGAAATTCTAAGACAATTTTAGATGAGACAGTGCATGCTTCACCATCCTATTTTGACTCCAAATGTCTTTATTTTAATTTTCCATGTGTATTTTAACTAATATAGATATTTATCCGCAGTATTATCTCACTTGTTTGGAAAAACCCTTCACAGGTGATAAAGAACAATTACTAAATACTTGACTAGTCACATATATACATGTTTCTTATTTGGGGGACATATATTACTTGGTGACAGGGTCCAGTGCCACTGTGGCAAGTCCCCTTGTCTCTCTCATCTTACCGAAAGTAGACTGCCATAATTCTGTTGAAATATCTCACATTCCTTTTACCCTTATTTTGAGGGAGAGAGCAGGATTCCTGAAAGTACATTTCATAGACCACAAGCAGAGGTACCTGAGGGAAGATGTACCATGGTGATATATGCGGAAATTCTTGTATAATATATCCACAGCCTTCTTAGAGATTCCCAGTGAACTTTAATGTTTTAAAGGCTCTGAGAAGTCCTGATGAAAGGAATGTCTTCACTGTTCAGTATACTTCTGTTTGGTCACAGAATTATCTTTTCATATAATAAATGTTATCATGTAGAACTGAGGTTGCATTCAGCATATTTTGATAAGATAACTGCTATTCTAGAAACTTCATATTAATTGGATAAAGCTGGAAAGCTTAACTAGTCTCTAGGTTCTTCTAATTGACTGGGACAAGAGTGGGAAAAAGGCTGTGAGTTTTACATCAATAAAACTACTGATAGTGCTACTCAGTATGTCAAATATGAAACTTTTATAGTTTTCAAAATTTAAAAAGACCACGTGGATTCCATTTCCGCCAAAGAGAATTATAACTGAAAAATTAATTTTACTGGAGATTAAATTGATTCTGGGAAATCTTGGTTTGACATTGCCATCTTAGAGCACTTACAGGATGTGCATAGAAACCTGCACAGTTGCAAGTAGAGTGCACCTACCAGTCGATGGCCTTCATCCATTCAAGTAAGAAACAGTCCTGTGCACCCCTGGTATTCCACGTCAGCTGTTATTTTGATTTTCTTAGGCTGGTGGTTATCAGGTCAAAGAAACAATACTGCTATAAGTCATACACAAAGAAGTTGAAGGGTTATAAACAGAAATAAATTTTAGTTCACAGGGAAAAATTTGATGAAGCATTAGGAAAATAAAGCTCATAACTATTGAATAATTTGGCTTTTCTCCTCCTCTTTTATTAATCTATAGTTTTCCCCTGAGGTAAATCGTGTGATAATTTAAAAAATAGTATTGATTCTTGTCTGGCCTGCTTGAACCCTCGTTACTTGAACCCCACGCATGGCCGAATTAAGTCAGGAAGACACAGATGTAACCGCGTTCAGGCTTTATTGGAGATCCTCCGGGCGGGCCGGGCTCACACAAGGGAGGAGAGCCAGCAACCGCGCCCAGGTGAGCCTGCTCAGGGCTCTTATAGAGTTATGGGAACTGGGTGGGGGAAAGAGAAGGGAGAGCTGATGTGGAGGTTGGTGATTGGCTTAGCTACTGGTATGGGCGGGAAGCTGATGTGTCAGTTTGGAGCTGAGCTAGGGGCTTTGTTTGAATTTGTGTGCGCGCGGGAAGCATACGGGGCTTTTCAGTATGGGGGTTGGGTACTTCCCAGGGGCAGGACGCTTCCAGCCAGGGATTTTCCAGTCGTTCCTGACTACTTAAAAAAGAAAAAAGAGTGGGGTAGCTGGGCGGCGTAATCTAGTCTGGCTACTTCCTGCTGAGTAGGGTCGGAGTGGGTACGGGCCTTTTTCCTTTTTTTCTCCTCTGGAGTCAGTCAGGAGAAGGCTGGAGCAGAGGCTGGAGCAGCATTTGATTGACTGTTACCCGGGTTAGTTCCTGGAAGCGCCGTTGCAGAAACTGTAAGAAACAAGGAGCAATGAGTAGGATTAGGCAAAGGCCTAGGATGGGCCCAAGAAGTGGTAGAAGGTAGGGGAGGAGTCCATTTAATCCCCCCCCAGAGGGGATTGTCGTAGAGGGCTTTTCGTCTATTGGCCAAATCTTCTTGTAGGGTTTTTATTTTATTTTTGACTATGCCCGAACGATTGGCATAAAAGCAACACTTTTCATCTAATGCAAGACAGAGTCCTCCCTTTTCAGCGGTGAGTAGATCTAGGCCCCGGCGATTTTGTAGGACTACTTCGGCGAGAGAATCAAGTTGATCCTGAATGATTTGTATGGTGGAAGAGAGAACATCAATATCATTAATTAATTGGCGAGAGAGTTCTTGGTAAGAATATAAGGAATAACCTAAACCCACGGTTCCCGTGGAGAGGGCGGCAGTAATCCTGAGGGTGGCCAGGAGAGGGATGAATTGGACCGCCCTTTTTCTTCTTCCCACTATGGAATCAAAAGTGGGAAGAGGAACAGGCTCATCCCCTGAAACTATGCTGGCATCGGGAAATAGGGAGGCCACCATGCACGCCCCCGTCCAGTTCCGGGGAAGATAGGAATAAGCCAGGTTGCCTCCGCAAACAAAGCTATGCCCA
>PVKV010018851.1:0-43631 GCA_004027835.1 Alouatta palliata
AAAGGTAATCAAATGTCAACTTTATTGTTTCTATGTAAACACCTTTTTGTACTGAAAACTGTAAAAATAGCATAAACTTTGCTCTTATTGCAACCCAAATTTTTGAAAGCCAGAAAATCTAATTATTATGTTCTACCCAAACTAGCTAATGCTTTACCCACAAGTAACTCTGCTTCAATTTCTTGTTGCTGGGTTTTACGTCACTGACTTTGGGCTTCTAAAACACATGGGAATACTTATATCCTCTTGGCTTCTTTGGGTCAAATCAAACAGTAGAGCTAAAGTTATCCAAATACATTCAAACTACACAGATCTCTTATAAATTACTAGCATCACAGTAGGGAAAAAGATATAAGAAAAATACAACCTAGAACTCATTATCATACTTATTGGTGTATAATCCATAGAAGCAGAGAGTAGCTTTCTCGGTCTGCTATATAAAATTACCAGCAAGAAAAAAAAGGGCAAGAATAAGGTTTATGGCTGAAGTGGGTTGGTGTGGTAATTCCCTATTCTAGCATTCTCAGAAGGATCCCATCCGCTAGACTCGCAGAAACTACAGGGACATTTGAACGTTCCTCTTCTTGATGCATTCTTAACTGCCTTAAGCCCAGTGTTTGTTAGTGTTCTTTCAAACTGCCTAGGACCTCTGCTAAGTAACATGTATCTGAATCTTGCCAGCCTTTCTCTCTTCACAGACAGCAATGTTCTTACTCCTCTCCTCCTATAAGGCAAGTCATCTTCGATTTCCCTGAGGATTGCTGCTCCTGTAGACTGTTGATGGAGTGAATCCTCTGGTAGAGGGGAAGGGAATTCAGTACTGGCATTGAGAGTCAGCTTACTAAGGTTTTTTATTAATGTCTCGGAGAAGTTTTGAGAGGCCCCTGAATCTTCCGGGTAAGTTTCTTCGGCGACGATTTGTGAAGACTCTGGGATGAAGGTTAGATTAAACTTCTGTGTTGGGTCCATTTTCGTCTTGACACAACACTGAGCTTCTCCTGGATCTTTGAAACCCAGCAGAAACTGATGACGGACAAATTCAAATTCGCTGCCCTTTTTTGTTTGCTGTCTATGATCTGACTTTCACGCAGTATATCCTATGCTTGAAAAACCTTGAGACATATACATTGATACAAATCTACACTTTTTTTCACTTAGGGAAATGGAAGTTCACAGAGCTTAACCAGGCACACAGCTACTTAGTAGCAGGGCCTCATTGTACATCCTGGGCTTCTGGCATGAGTTTAATATTCCATATCCTCTTTCCTCTACTTGCCTTAAGGGAGCTTAAAATCATAGTTTGTTTCAGTTACCTCCTGCTGTGTAACAAACTGCCCCAATCTTGGTGACAAAATAATAACAAATTACTTATCGTCAGTATCTGTGATGGTTCTTCAGGTCAATTGGGGTGGTTTGCACTTGGGGTTTCTTGTGTGGTTGCAGTCAGATAGTGCCTGGGGCTGGAGTGGTATTAAAAGCATTCTTCTGTGTTTGGCATTGAAACTGGCTGTCAGCTAGTATGTCAGGTGGGGCTGTTGGCTGGAACACCAATTTGTGGTCTCTTGGGCTTCCTCAGAGTTTGGCAGCCAGTTCCCAGAGCAAGTGCCCAGAGACAGGCAGAGCTAGCAATGTGGTGTGGAAGGGAGAAGCTGGAGCAGAGGGGAGGGTCTGTCACCTTTAATGACCTAGACTGGCAAGTCATAGTGCACCAGTCCTTCCATACTCTGTAGGTAGGTCACAAAGCTCTGTCCAAGTGAAAGGAGGGAACAGAGAGACTCCATCTCTCTAAGCAAGTTGTGTCAAGGTCACATTATATAGAAAAGCATATTTTGAAAATATAATGTGCCAGTTTTTTTCAAAAATTTGTTTTCTTTTAGAGGGAAAACTTCTGTATCAAGCAAACATTTCTGTCAGCATATATCTTTTTAAACTTGTTATTGATATCAGCTCTTTTCTCAGTGAAACATATGGGTATTAAAAAGTCAGCTGCATCTTGAGCAGTGCCAGTCAATGGAAACTATCGTTGTCTTCATCCAAAGCAAAGCATAATTGAGAGTAATTCCAGACTAATTTGAACAACCAGACTAATTTGTAGAATAACTGCATTTCATCTTGGTGTTTTCTAGTTAACAGAACGATGTTCCCTCATGGCTGCCAGGTTATTGTGAATACAGTTAGGCTCTGAACTACCTTAATGAAACACTTATAGCTAGCATATTTATTTTTGATTTGTTAGAATTTTTACTTAATGTAAAATAGGTAATCCTTTTTTATGAAATGTGTATAAAGAATAAACAGTAACAATACAAAGAAAGAACACCAGCAACTTTGGTTATTGCCTTGTGTCACCTCCTGACCCATCCTCTCTCCTCCCTGCTTTGTGGCAACTATCCTATTGACTTCTGTGTTTATTGCTGCATTAATTTTCTTTATAGTTGAGCACGTATTTGCAACCCTTGATGAGATTTTGTTCAGTTTTGCTTGCTTTAGAACATTTTTGTAGTTGGAATCATATCGTATTCTTCCACTCAATGCTGCTGCATGTAGCTAAATTTCAATCACTGTTCTATAGTATTTGCTGTTACATAGTTTTCAACATTGTAAACAAGAACATATGCTTTTGATGGGCATTTCCTTTTTCCAGTTTTCCCCATCATAAGCAATGCTGATATTAACATTCTTACTCTTCTCCGGGTATACATGTACAAACGTTTTTATGCAGGGCATATACCTAGGAATGAAATTACTAAGGAATAACAAATGCTTGGTTTCAACTTTATAAGAAATGACAAATCATATTCCACAGTGATTGTTCCATTTATGCTTGTACCACGAGGATATGAAAGTTCTGGTTATTTCACATCCTCACCAAAACTTTTCTGTGTTTTAGGTTGTTTTTAACTTTTGCCTACCCAGTGTGTGTGAAATGGGATCTTTCTGGTTTCCTTTGGCATTTATGGGCCTCTTTACTTACATTTATTTGTCATTCTGGCTTTCTTATTTATTCAGTCCCTGTTTGTGTCACTTGTTGATTTTTGTATTGGGTTGTGTTTTTAAAAATTTATTCCTAGAATTATTCTTCTATTCTGGATACTAACCTCTTTTCAGTTGTGTGTTCCAAATATCCTCTCTCAGTTTGTGGGATGCTTCTTTTTACTCTTTGTAATGCTTTTTAATACAAAGAAATCATTAATGTCAAAATGCCATCCAATTTTTAGTCTTTTGTGTCCTTTAAAAATCTTTTCCTATCTTACTTTAAAAATCTTTCCCTACTTTGAAGTCACAGACATATTCTATTGTATTTTCTTCTGAATGACTTTTGTACTATTAAGTGCATATATTTTAGGAAGACTCTGCATTCCTGGTGGTGTGAACCTCTTATCATTGTGTTTTGATTCTGTTTTCGGTAGTCTTTTTTGAATTTTGATAATTAAGAATTCTGATATTAAAAGTCTGATAATATAGCCACTGCCACTGTCTTAGTATGTACCTAGAATATCTTTAAAATGTTTATCCTTTTGTATTAAATATTTCTTTATCCTTTTGTCTTGGTTGCCTGATAACAGCGATCAGCCAGGTTTTCTTTTCTTCATTCTGGTGTAATTTAACCCACATAGATTTATGGAAATTCCACTCTCATTGATATTTTCTGCTTTTTATCTCTCTTTTTTTCTAATTTTGAAATTTTTTTTTCCTTGTTTTATACTCATCAGTCTTGAAGATAGCCACCCTATTCCTATTCTCTTAGTTAGTGATCCAGAGATTTGGGCATGCATACTTTACTTATCAGAGCGTAAATGTAATCAGTATCTCTGCCTTTCTCCCAGACAATACAAGGAAGAACCTTGGGATGCTTTAGCTCTAACTTATATGGCATTGTTGGCATGGGCTTGTGTTTTACATTTTCTAACTTCCGAGATATTAACGTTATTTTATATAGTTCATGTTTTGCTTGATTTTACCTACGTATTTTCCTTTTTGTCTGTCATTCCTTTTTGCACTTCAGAAGGCTTGTCTGCAGGCACTTTTCTTCTGTCTGAAGTACAGTACATTTTTACAGAAACTCCTATAATGAGGGCCTGTTGGTTGTACAATATCTATTTTTGTTTGTCTCACAATGCCTTTATTTTCCTGTCATTCTAAGTACAACCTAGGCAAATAGCAACCATTGAAAGAAAAGATTGAGGCATAATGATAATCTTTACTGCATTGTTCATGAAAGGCAAAAACAAAAGCCGAGTGAAAAACCTACATATTCAGTAATAGGGGAGTGGTTAGCTATACAAATATGACATCGTATTTTACAACCATAAATTATGTTTTAAAAGGTAATGTGATAGTGTAGGAATACACTCGCAATACAATACTAAGTGAAAAAGAGCAAGGCGCTAAACAAACATGATACATGCCCGTAAACACCCTGAGAAAACTCTAGGAAACGTATAGTAAAAAGTTAAAAATATTTCTCAGGTGTTGAAGTAATAGGTGATTTGATTTTCATTTTTATACTTTTGATATTTTATAAACTTTCCACACAAGCAAGTATAGCATTTATAATTAAAAACCAGTAATTTATCTTACAAATTACCCATAATCAAAATGATTTTAAGGAAGACTGGATTGTTTACATTCACATCTGACCCCGGCAGTGTATTAGTAGCAGTTATATTTTTAATGTCTGCCAATTTTATAAGTGCACTACAGTATTTTATTATTTCCATTTACTTTTTTATTACTATTGAGGTGAAATGCTTTTGTGTGTGTGTGTGTGTGTGTGTGTGTGTGTATTTATTGGCTATTTGTATTTCTTCTCACTCAAGAGCATTTGCTCATTTCCCTTTGTTGATTTTTCAATTACATTCTTAATGGTCTTGCTATTGATTTGAAAGAACTCTTTATATATTAAGAATATTGACTCTGCCTTTTTTCAAACTGTTTTCCAACTTGTCTTTTAACATCATTTATAGTAACTTAGTTGCTTCTTTTTTAAAATTTTAAAAATGATTCAGGTATACATTTTGAAAAAAGGGAGAGGACTAATTACAAGCAAAGTAAAATATATATTCAAAAAAGATCCTAATATGCATTTGTATAATAAGGAGAGAAAAAGCAAATAAAATATACCTATAAAACAAATTTCAGAGAAAGAAGGAGAAGAGGGGCAGAACATTCTTCTAGAGTTTTTAACTAATGGGGAGCAGGGGTGATTTGTCTCTTCAGTCATTCCTCTGTGGATGTACATATCCATACTTTTATATCAATATCTTCAGTGGTTATGTACCTTCCTGAGGGTTATAATAATTCATTGTCACTAGATGAGATACCTGAGGGAGGGGACAAGGTGAAAGGAAAGGAAGGCATCAGCAAATTACAACTATTAATATATGCAGGGTAATTATTTGTATGTCTTATAGTAGAAATTAGCCCAGTGATTGTTCCACGTTGATCAGAGTCCTGAGGTTTAGACCCGTGTCCACCTCTTCCTCCGTATCATCTGAGTGGTCCCCATTTAGTTAGTCATATCTTCCACAGAATAAAACTCCTTTTCTTTTCTATGCCAGGGTTTTTCAACCTGGACACTCTTGCCATTTTGGGTGGGATGATTTTTCTGTGGTGGGGGCTGTCCTGTGCATTGCAAGATGTTAACAGCATCCCTGGCCTCTACCCACAAGATGCTGGTAGCGCTGTTACAGTTATGATGAACAAGAGTGTCTCCACATATTACCAAATGTCCCCTCGGGGGTAAAATTGACCCTGGTTGAGAACCACTGTTGCAGGCTAAATCTGACACAGGGCAATGAGTGGTAGAGGTTTCCTTCTAGGCTTTGGGGACTTTTAGATTGAATTGCAATTTGGAGAAGTTTCTGGCTTGATTTGCTTGGATGGAATCGTGGCTGGTTGCCCATAGGCCTCTCTTCTTCCACAGTGGGGGGCTATTGTGCATCTTTTAATGAACATAAATGCTTCGTTTTTATACCCGATTTTATAAATTTTTTTCTGTTTTTCTTTTGTGGCTTTGAAATATACAGAGCCCCTCTTTATTCATCTTTTAATAATTGGTACTGTTAAGTATTTTTACCCTAATCCTTTAATCCCTGTAAGACTTATGTTGATGTGTTTTGTGAGGTGAAGTTTTAACTTTTTGCAACTTTTTTCTTTTAAAATAACACATATAATGATGCCATTGGTTGAATAATTCTATTGTGATGTCCTTTAAGACGTTCATTGTATTATTACCTTTCCAGAGTCATATATTCTGTTTTGTGGTTCTGTCTAAAGAATCTCACAATATTATAGTTTTTAATAATTAGCACAAAGATGCTACTTACATATTATTTGTTTACATGTATGCATAGCTAGGTGTGGAGAATAATGTAATTCAGAAATTTTGTCCTTGTTTTCTTTTATGACTTTTTAAGTCATTTAAACTTTCCGCTTAGAATTTGGCTCAGAAAAGAACATCAGCCTCAGCTTCTTTTAATTGGTTGCCAAAAGCAACTGTGTATGATGCTCCTACCACGTCAAGGTACTGCCATAAGAGAGACAGAAATATAATGCTGTCTGTAGTTGCTAAAGCCCTGTGGTCTGGTAGGGAGGCAAACTCACATCTGGAAGCCACACGTGCTGCCTCCTATGGCCGAGTTGACTGTTTAATTCCCACTCTGTGGGAGCCGAGGTCCCCCTCCACGTAAGCAGCAGGAGCCTTGAGAGCTCCTGTGACAGCAGCACATGCGAAGCCCGGGAGGAGAACCTTGGGGGCCACAGGGTGCTGCAGGGCCTCGAGGACTTCCCAGTCAGCAGGAGATGCTACAGCGCTCCGGCCTCCACGTGTACTTGAGCACGCAGGAGTGGCCCAATGCCTGTACCCAAAACAGAGCCCTGTTGTTCCTGGTTTCTCCTTCCTTACTCTCTACTAGTTTCCATTCCTTGGACCTTCCGCAGGACCATCTCACAGCATTGTGAATGTGAGGCCATAGTAGGCTGCTGGGGTTTTTTTTTTATTATTATTTTTTTGCTCTCTTAAAATACAGCAGATAGTTTTGGTCCTAGGCAGCCTCATTTGATGCCTGGGCAACCTTTCTCTGCCCTAACTAAAACTCTAAGGTGGGTTGGTTTGTTTTCTTCCAGAAATCTAGAAAAATATACCACATCCCTGTGGTGAAAACTGTGCCAGAGCTAGATGACTTCTTCATGTTTTCACTGCCAGACACCAGTTGGTATTAAGATGACCCGTTTGATTTTTCCAACTTCTTATAATCTGGGTTCTTTTAGTACACAAGCCTGTTTCCCACAAAAAAACTTACTGTTTGGTATAGAATTTATTTTCTAGGTCTTCTTATTTGGGAAATATTATTTGAATTTGAACTTATGAATGTATTGTCTATTCGGCTCCTCACTTGCAGAGTTCTATGTATGTAAGCCAGAGAATGAGTGTTCTAGGGATGTCCAGCTTGTTAAATACCCACTTCATGCTGTGCTCATGCTTGTGGTATTGCATGACCTTCATTTATTCTGCATGACAGTGTGTGAGGTGGGAATATTATTTTTACCGGTATTCACATAAGCAAAATCTCAGCGCTCACAAGTACAGCACAGCAGCTTGGGAGGGACGTTCATGTTTGTAAAGGTCCAGATAGGAATGTGTAGGGATTTGTAAGTGGTCTGATTTTGTGATGAAAAGTGGCTTTTCTCCAGTGGGGCATTGACACCCTGATTCCATCACCCTTATCTGCCCTAGGCCTGCTCTGGTGAAGCTGACCTGCCTAACTCTAGCCATTTCAGTAGAAGTGTCCTTCAGGCTCCAGATCTTGAAAACCCAATATGGAATGATTTCTCTGCTCCTTTCCTCTACAATTCTCTGTGCTGGCTGGGTTCCCCTCAAAGCCATCTGTCACTGGGCTCATTGTCACGTGCTTAGGTGTTAGAACCTTCTTAAATGGCATCCTGACCTGGGGGATGTTAAAAGCAGTCCCATTCTGTAGCCACTCCCTCTGATCTGCCCCATGCCGCCAGAAGGGTAGGCCACAGACACGTCTTAGAATAAATCTGTCACCTTGGGAGGCTTTGCTTATAGAAGGGCAGGATGGGATGTCCTCCTCTGTAATCTATTACATGTATATGTGTGCACACAGACCCCATTTTCTCCCATGCTGAGAACTGTCAAAGGGTGACAACATCAGAAGCAGGACCTTTTAGGGCTCTGACTGTACTTCCCTGCATCCTTCAGATTCCTTCAGGCTTCTGTTTTTGGAAGGAGAACCTTGTGGGAAAATGTGCCCTGAATGTGAGTGTGAATGTGAATGTTAGCGGCACTAGCGTCTGAATCTCTGCTCTGCTCTGCTCTTTAAAAAGCAGACCAATTTTACTTTCCCAAGACTAATGTGATAACCATGCTACAAATTCTTTTCCACACCTACTTAAGCCACCTCTTGGTAAAAGTAGAAAAATGAGGTTTCAGAATTTTCTTTTACCCAAAGACACTTTTTGAATTAGCTCCAGCCTAATTTAACAGGAGAGAATCTGTCTATCCTGGAAAAGTCACCTCCAAACAGGCTTGACCTTTGTCTGTTCACCCTGCTGAGTTTTCTTGGTAAGACCCCCATTGTGTACAGAATAACTGTCAGATAAATGGGTGGTTTCTGCTGGAGTCACTGGGGGTTTTCACATGATTACATAGATTAAAAAAGCAAAACAAACTAAATAAAAGATGATGTATTCTGACCCTCTCAGGAATTTGTTCTTGTCAGGATTCTAACATCCCTTGAGATAGAAAATTGGATTAATGAGTCTTAGCTATGTACATATTCCATTATGGATGATAAGCTCAGGTATATTGACACAGAAAGTCCCTCTTCCAGATAGATCTGAGACCCCCCAAGAGGATCTGTCTCTTCTTCCTCTATCCTGGACACTTTGAATCTGGGCATAGCAGGTTTAACTAGCTGGTAAATTATGTATGAAGGCACCTTTTCAATAAAACCCCAAATCTTGATGCCACAAGATTTCCACACTTGGACTATCAAGGATATATGTGTGGACCTGAATGTCTGTAGGCCACACCCCCTCTTGGGACCACATGGCCAAGGAAAATGGGCTTAGTGAGTGTCTTAGGCCATTTTGCATTGCTATAAAGAAATACCTGAGGCTGAGTAATTTATAAGGAAAGAGGTTTAACTGGCTCACGGTTCTGCAGACTGTACAGGAAGCACAGTGCTGGCATGTGCTTCTGGCGAGGCCTCTGGAAGCATTTTACTCATGAAGGAGGTAGAATCAGGTATATCCCATGGCAAAAACAGAACAAAGAAAGATAAATGGGGGTGCAGAGGGAGGGAGAAGAGAGGTGCCACACACTTTTAAATGATCAGATCTTGCAAGAAGTCACTATCATGAAGTCAGCACCACCCATGAGGGATCCACCTCCGTGATCCAAACACCTCCCACCAGGCGCCATTGCGTCCCCCACACTGGGGATTATAATTCAACATAGATTTGGGCAAGGACAAATTTCCAAACCAGATCAACAAGGAAGGAGATAATCAGAGCCATCTCTACTACCTAATCGACCCCCACTGTCTCCGCTACCTGCAGGTCTCCACTGACCCAGCTCCCAAGGCAAGCTCTCACAAACACTGTAACCCCTAGTATTAACACTCTTAACAATACTAGCAGTAGACGCACTGAAAAAGAGAAGTGTTTCATACTTCACAAAGTATTTTGACTGGAATTTATGTCTACAGATCCAGCTATTCCATGTCTAGAGGGAGTACGAATATTTCTGCTTCATTTAGTTAAATTCCGAAAGTACTTATGGGGGATACAGAGAGGAAAAATTCATTAGTTTCACAGGTGTTAGAGAATGAGAATTTCTAGAGGGAGAGGTTGGCATTTGGACTACACATAGATCGTAGAGATGAATAAATAATGTTCTCTAGGCAAACGATTCCCAGACTGGGTTCCTCAGAGCTGCAAGATACCAATCATGTCCTGCACACAAAAAAATGTGTGGTCATGTAAATTGGGGGACCTCCAGGTTAAGCAAATTTAAATAAACTCTCTTTAACAGGAGGCTGCAGTGCAAGTCAACAAAGAAAGTTTGTCAAGTGACTGTTACCATGAAAGACTTTGCTAGAAATATCCACACACTCAAGACTCTGAGATATGTTGCTCTGATCTCTAGCAGTCTTTTCTGAGTCTCATCGGACTGTTTTTGTTTTATACCACATACGTTCATACATTCAAATTCTTAGGCCAAAAAAAAAAAAACTTAAAAAAAACACAAAATGATGGATACAATGTTAATTGTCAAAAATTAGAAAACATCATAGGCAAAAGAAGAAAAAAAAATAAAGTATGTTCTTCCCATGCAACAGACCCATTGATAACCTTTTATTATATACCTTCCCCTGCCCTCTCTCCCACTCACTCCACATCCGAATTACTCATTTCATGTTACAAAAGTGGGACAAAACCATCAATGCTTTTGTAAGCTGCTTTTTTTCACTGAATGTATCATAAGTATTTTCCATGTCATAATATTCTTCTTTAGCATACTTTTAAATGTCTTCTAAGTCTTCCAACATATTTGTGAACCATAATTTAATCCATAATATTAGCCATTATTTCTAGGTTATTTTTTCTGTGATAAGCACTATAGTTGTAAGAGTACAACAACATATTTGGATCCACCTGTGCTTATTTGACTTAAGTCTTAGAGAAAATCTACTAATGGGTCATAATTTTCAGTGTCTGTCCCTCATCTTGAGGCAGGACCCTAATTAGAACTAGCTCTTGGACCATCAGAAACATGCCTCTAATTATTAGATTAACTATTATAGAACCTTCTGACTGAGAGGTTGGGACCTGGAGTCAAACAGCCTTGGTGCAAACTTCGACCCTACTATATAATATTTCACTGAACTTGAGTTGGGTATGTCACTTCCCCAAGCCTCAGTCTTCACAGCTGTAAAATGGGAATGATAATAGTGCCTGCCTCAAAGAGTTGTGAAAATTAGTGAGTCTATCACTTGGAATTGTGTGTGGGAGGATGGCAGGGAGAAGAAGGGAAAGAATTAAGTACTGGAGACCAACATAACCTCTGCATGCCCAAGGTGCTTCTTTCCCTAGCTTGTCCTCATTTTCTGACAATGAGAACCTCTTTTTAAATGGTGAGACGGCAGGATACAGCAGAACAGACATGACTGTGGCCGTAACCTGACTGTGACTCCCAATCCTACCACTTAGTAGCTCCTTGACTTAGACATGTCTTGTAACTTCTTCAGGTTCACAGTCAGGAAAATGGATATGAGTTAAAATCCCCGCCTCAGGGAGAGTTGGTGTGCTGATTCAGTGAGATCACATTTGTGTGTATAGTGCCTGTCCTACAACAAGCAGTCAGTGGCAGCTGGATAAAAGTCACTTGAAATAATAATGATTTCAGTGAATTTTCTCCAGGATTAAATGAAGAAAGAAATAAATGAAGGCAAAGTGCTAACATGGTTATTGGCAACAGTAGGTGTTTAATATATGGCGGCTCTTGGGACTCCTGGCACTGGTGTTGATGAGTATGACAAGCTGAGCTGCTCTGGTGCCACTTGGACCCTTGCAGTCAACCACTGGCAGTTTGAGCACTGCAAGGAAGTGGACTCCTTAGGTACAGCACCTGCAGACAAAGGAACCGTCTTTACTTTGATCTACAAATTGGAAACTACCTACACCCAAGTACTCTATGTTGACCTTTCCAGGAGTTTTAAAGTCCGTAACAGTGGCTTATAAGGTTGCTCTTCTGGGGTGATATTTTTAAGTAGGTTATCAGTGCAATTTACTGCTGATGCAGTAGATGGGACTGAGGCAAGAGGACCTGGTGGAGAATGGAAAAGGTATGTAATAAATTTCAAGGATGCTTTAACCATTGCAATGCTTTGTGAACACAAGGCATGTCTAGAATTCTGTCTCTGGGTTTAAGGAGAAAAACATGTTAGGAAATTGTGTAAAGCATGAGGAGTCACAGTGAAATTGAGTCTGAAACGTACAACCTCATAACACCATGAATTTGGTCTCAAGGCACGTTATGGGCTATAATTCCTGGGAGTCCTTAGAGATGCTGTAATACCACCTAAAATTAGCCCTGTTCCAATTCTTATTTATGCCTGTGCTTCACATTGCAAACCATTATTTTCCATTCATATCAGAGCTGAATTATTCTCACAAACCAGCAATTCTGTGTTCCTTTCAGAATGACTCGATTGCACTAAAGTTTTATGGAAGGTACCTTTGTTTTCTTCAATGCCCTGAAGTGTGAAGTCTATATAATTTGCTAAATGTATCATGTTTACATATGCATAAGCCAGTTACCTCCAAATCACCATCTCCTGCCTGCAATATTGGCTGGATGCTTAAAGAAAATGAAGCTTAATTTTCTGTAAGCAGCATTCCATGGTTTCGAATAAACTTGCGGAGACACAGATAAACTAAATTACTTAGTGGTAACTATCCAGACACTATCCAGACAGAAATGAGAAGCCAGTGTGAAACAAGCCAAGTGTGCAATCATTCTAGCATCCCTCAATCACAGTATGCAAGGAAACATGAAAATGACATTCCAGGGATCCCAGGCTGCTGCCAGGTTAAGCTGAGATCTGAGGTGTTATCAGGGTGGGATAGCAACAATCTATAAATACAAGAGACCTGATTTCAGCGTATGGAACCTGGTAATTCCTGTTCTCAGGCAAGAGATGTTGATGTGATCTCTGTGGTAAAAGAATTAGGTCATCTTTTCATAAATTAGTCAGCATGAGTGAAGTTAAGAGCACAGATCTGAGTTATTTTGTCCTGGTTTCAAATGCTCACTTTGGCCTTCATGTGTGTGCTGGTGAGGGAGCTGGAGGCTGGAGTGAGGAAGCCCCCTAGCCTGTTTAGGGACCTTGGTATTCTCATGTGTTTAGTAGAGATCACAGTGTCACCCTCCCAGGGCATCCTGAGGCTTCACTGAGACAATGGGCATCTTTTTCTCTATGCTACATCATAGTGTCTCACACACATGCATTTCTCTCTTCCCCGCAAGTCCATTCTCTGTTCGGCTGGAAGTTATCCCTCTCTATGGTGGCTCTATCTTTCCAAAACATCCTCAAAGACGTGCTGGCCATGACCTGTCTGGCATGTTTGTATGGTAATTGGAGCAGTGTTTTCACTTCAGTACTCACATTCTTCCCTTTGCACCTCCTGTAAACACATATCAATGCCGACTTTTGGCCAGGCACTCGTATTATTGCAGAATTCTTACTGCGTCTGATCTCAGAGTCCAAAAGAGACGGCAGGTTGTGATATGGCATGGAAAAGTAGAACTGCATGAATAGGGCCCTGGGGAAACCCCAAGGAGGGGGAGGTATACTCTTCTTAGGTGGGTGTAGGAAGAAGATTCCCCAGGTGAACACTTATTTGAATCGAACCTTGATTCTCCAGGAAGGAGGATTCTGAGAGTGAGAGAGAGGGCCAGTGTCTCCCTTGTTAAAATTCCACCAACTCAGTGGAGGGAAAGCATTCTCCTTTTACAAATGAGGAGAGGGGAGAATGAGCACCAGGCAAGGGCTGTGTCTTAATCATCTTTGTATCCCCCAGAGTGTCTGGCTTAGGGAGTGCTGGAATTGAATTTAGACCTGCTGAAGGTCACAGGGCAGAATGGAGAACAGCACACAGATTGTGTTGATTAAAAAATCCTGCATTTAGGAATTATTTTCTCCCTTTTGGTTTAAAGGAAAAATGTTAGCATGTAGCATGAGAACAGATGGATTGGTGCAAACTGTCTTGGGTTACAGCTAACAAGTCTGTTACGTTTATATCACTCAAGCTTTCTCCCACCTCAGGGCTACTACCCTGCACTGCCTTTGCCCCCTCATTTACATGTATTTATATTCTGTATATGCTTGAAGAGGCTCTTGATACACATAGAAACAAATGCAAATACAGATTATCTCTCTCCCTTTTAACAGATATGTAGCATAGAATATACACTGTTCTGCACTTTAAGTTGATATCTTTTGGAGATCTTTGCATCTCATACCGGTAGCTTTGTAGTTTTCCATTGGCAGATATACTATAATTGATTTAACCATGGACATTTGAATGTTTCCAGCCTTTTGCTCTTTCAAACAATGCTGTCATGGATAGCCTTATACATGCTACTTCAAATGTATTTATATGCATATCTGTATGTGTTAGTCCCAAAGTGAAATTTTGGGGTCAAAATATCTAGCAACCTTTCTGAATCACTTTGCCATTGTTATATTTCTTTTAAAAGTCATTAGGGAGTAAGGCTTCTCTTTGTGACCTGGCCTGAAAATAAAATCTTACTCTTTTGAGAGGTGAATTTTAACTCATTTCGATTTATTGAAGTAAAAAGTTATGTTTAGTACTATTGTCTCTTATTTTTTTCATATTTTCCTTTATGTTTTTAATATTGTGTGGTAGGCATGTGTGTGTATCATTCTTCTGATATTCAGGAATGTTATCACTTGAAACCGTGATAAAATTAATATGATTCTTCTCTCTCTTCCCTTCTCCCCCAGTTTAGCCTCCCCTTCCTTTCTCCTGACACTTGATTATAGCTGATATAATTATCCTCTTAGGGTTTAACATTGGTTCAGTGAAATATGTTCAATCTTATATTACTCAGCTTTTAATTCTGTCATCTGATGCCAACTATTATATTTAAGACAATTAGTAAACTTGTACTTTGCATCATCTTCTTTCCTTCCCCTTTTTATTTATATCATTTCTTCATTGTCAGGGCATGTAGCATTTGCCTTCTTATCTGACAGTCCAGTCCCCACAGTTTTCTACAGTTCTCTAGTATTTCCTTTGGAAGCGCTCATGAGAACAACAGTCCCTGGTTTACTGTACAGGTCTGGTTTTCTGTAGTATTTATTATTGATAGCACAATTAGATGTGAAATCCTTGGTTCAACTTTCTTTTCTTGACTGTTTTAAAGAAACTGTTCTATTTACTTCCTCCTTTGAATATTGCTGTGCTGAAATCTGAGGGCAGCCTTATTCCTTTTTGCTCTCCTAAGTTACTTGGATATCTTTTCTGCTACTGTGTTGTTGTTTTTTTTTAATTATAATTATACTTTAAGTTCTGGGATACATGTATAGAACGTGGTTTGTTACCTAGGTGTACGTGTGCCATGGTGGTTTGCTGCACCCATCAATCTGTCATCTACATTAGATGTTTCTCCTAATGCTATCCCTCCCCTAGGCCCCCACCCCCTGACAGGCCCCGGTGTGTGATGTTCCCTCCCTGTGCCCATATGTTCTCATTGTTCAACTCCCATTTATGAGTGAGAACATGTGGTGTTTGGTTTTCTCTTCCTGTGTTAGTTTCCTGCGAATGATGGTTTCCAGCTTTATCCAGGTCCCTGCAAAGGACATGAACTCATCCTTTTTTATGGCTGCATAGTGTTCCATAGTATATATGTGCACATACTCTTTATCCAGTCTAACACTGAATGGGTATTTGGGTTGATTCCAAGTCTTTGCTGTTGTGAAAGTGCTGTAATAAAAATACGTATGCATGTATCTTTATAGCGGAATGATTTATAATCCTTTGGGTATATACCCAGTAATGGGATTGCTGGGTCAAATGGTATTTCTAGTTCTCAATCCTTGAGGAATTGCCACACTGTCTTCCACAATGGTTGAATTAATTTACACTCCGACCAACAGCGTAAAAGCGTTTCTATTTCTCCACATCCTCTCCTGCATCTGTTTCCTGACTATTTAATGATTGCCATTCTAACTGGTGTGAGATGGTACCTTAATGTGGCTTTGATTTACATTTCTCTAATGACCAGTGATGATGAGCTTTTTTTCATGTTTGTTGGCTACATAAATGTCTTCTTTTGAGAAGTGTCTGTTCATATCCTTCACCTACTTTTTGATGGGGTTTTTTTCTTATAAATTTGCTTAAGTTCCTTGTAGATTCTAGATATTAGTCCTTTGTCAGCTGGATAGATTGCAAAAATTTTCTCCCATTCTGTAGTTTGCCTGTTCACTCTGATGATAGTTTCTTTTTCTGTGCAGAAGCTCTTTAGTTTAATTAGATCCCATTTGTCAATTTTGGCTTTTGTTGCAATTGCTTTTGGTGTTTTAGACAGGAAATCTTTGCCCATGCCTATGTCCCGAATGGTATTGCCTAAGTTTTCTTCTAGGTTTTTTTATGGTTTTAGGTCTTATGTTTAAATCTTTAGTCCATCCTGAGGTAATTTTTGTGTAAGGTGTAAGGAAGAGGTCCAGTTTCAGTTTTCTGTATATGGCTAGCAAGTTTTCCCAACACCGTTTATTAAAGAGGGAATCCTTTCCCCATTGCTTGTTTTTGCTGCAAATCAATCAACACATGCAAATCAATAAACATAATCCATAACATAAACAGAACCAATGACAAAAGCCACCTGATTATCTCAGTAGATACAGAAAAGGCCTTTGATAAAATTCAACATCCCTTCATGCTAAAAACACTCAATAAACTAGGTATTGATGGGACATATCTCAAAATAATAATGGCTATTTATGACAAACCCACAGTCAATATCATACAGAATGGGCAAAAGCTGGTGAAGCATTCCCTTTGAAAACTGGCACAAGACAAGGATGCCCTCTCTCACTACTCCTATTCAACATAGTCCTGGAAGTTCTGGCCAGGGCAATCAGGCAAAAGAAAGAAATAAAGAGTATTCAAATAGAAAGAGAGGAAGTCAGATTATCTCTGTTTGCAGATGACATGATTGTATATTTAGAAAACCCCATAATCTCAGCCCCCAAACTCCTTAAGCTGATAAGCAACTTCAGCAAAGTCTCAGGATACAAAAATCAGTGTGCAAAAATCACAGGCATTCCTATACAGCAATAAAAGACAAACCCAGAGCCAAATCATGAACAAACTCCCATTCACAACTGCTACAAAGAGAATAAAATACATAGGAATACAACTTACAAGGGATGTAAAGGACTCTTCAAGGAGAACTACAAACCATTACTGAAGGAAATAAGAGAGGACACTAACAAATGGAAAAACATTCCATGCTCATGGTTAGGAAGAGTCAATATTGTGAAAATTGCCATACTGTCCAAAGTGATTTATAGATTCAATGCTATTCCCATCAAGCTACCAATTACTTTCTTCACAGAATTAGAAAAAAACTACTTTAAATTTCATATGGAACCAGAAAAGAGCCCATATAACCAAGACAATCCTAAGCAAAAAGAACAAAGCTGGAGGCATCACACTACCTGACTCCAAACTATACTACAAGACTACCATAACCAAAGCAGCATGGTATGATACCAAAATAGATATATAGACCAATGGAACAGAGGCTCAGAAATAATGCCATACATCTACAACCATCTGATCTTTGACAATCTGATATTTTAAAAACCCAGTAACTCTATTTAGGTAGATCTTAGTATTGACCATTCTCAGTCCATCTTCCTGGGTTATGCTGTGCCTTTAAAACATGTAAATTCAACTCTTATTTCATGAGTGGTTTAATAAATTGTGTTTTTAATTATGTCCTTTTCCATTGTTGTCTTTTGCTTCTTCAGAGGCTTCAGTTATCCACATTCAGGGTTTCCTTTGCCTCTTCTCTATTGCTGTAAGTTACTCTGTAACCCTCTGTAATTCCTTTATTTCCTCTTCATGTTATTCAGTCTTCTCATTTCTGGCATCCTTCTCTCGTATTTTTCCACAGTGTCTGTTCTCCCTGTTGCTTCTACACTTCAGCTTCATTTTCCCCTAGGTTCTAAATGCTTCCATGCCCATTCCTCCTTAACTCCTTATCTCCCCCTCCCTGAGTTACTGTATACTGCTTTGTTGTCTTTCTTTACAAAGGTGATTGTTTCATTTTAATTCATGGTTTTATATTTGGTCTACATGTTCATCTTTTCCATCATCTTTCTGCTAAGTGTTCTGTGGTAAGCTTTGTTCTTTTTTTTTTTCTTTCAAAACTTAGAACATAGATGCAATGCTGCTCTTTTACCTGTATTTTATAACTCATTTTAAAAATCAGCATGCCAGCCATTAAAGGAACAAGTTAGATACTACTGGCCTGCTTATTCAAAGCCATTATTGGAATAAGTTAGATATTATTCAAAAGGAAGCCCTGTGGATGGAAGGGGAGGAACAAGCCTATCTTTATAGATTCAGAGTCCAAAGGTACTTGCTTCAGGGATTTACCAGTAACAGATGGTCCCCTATAAAAGTGCCTCCTCTGTGTGGTTCTATCTTTTCTGTTTTATGAAACAGATCAGGTCAAAGAGGGTTTCTCTCATCAGCTGTACTGAATCTGTCTCTAATTTTCTTGCCAGACCCAAGTTGTACTTTATGGTGAGCCTCTTGCCTACAGGAAGAATAATTTTGTAGGCACTTTCTGAGATCTGCTGCCTCTAGGCCATTTTGCTCTTCATTCCCTTGTTTTACCTTCCTGTGCAGCTTGTTTAATCTGTGCATTCTCCCTTCTTTCAGATCCCTTAGTTTTTACTGAACAAGAAGTCTATCACTTCAGAAGGAGCTCTTTGCCTATAGGAAACATATTTTTGCTGAGTCATTGTGTTATTATTGGTCCACCTGGACCTTTTACTTTTAACTTCCACCTGGGTGGCTTTGCTGTACTCTTCAAGACTAGGAATAGATTTCCTAGTTTTACTGAAAATAAAATTTAGGGTTGTTTTTTTCCTGTTTACGTTGTTGCTTATATATGACATTCAGGAGGGGAAGAGAGAAATTACTAGCTATGTCATCCTGCCTTGTTAGATACTGGATCTCTAAATAGGCAATTTAGATCAAATATAGCAGTTTTACTAGAAATAGAAATAATAATAATAGCAAACATCTCATCACTGTGCCAGTCACAAGATCCTCTCTGAGCCCAGAGGAGGTCATTTGAGGCTTGAATGCCAGCTACTTTTCATGCCAAGTCACTATACCTCCTCATGCCCTCAGAAGGGGAGACGATTGAGAGAGTTGCATGACCTGAAGAGTAAGAAGAGTAGTATGGCAAACAGCCAAGTGGGCAGGATTTGGAATAGCCTAAGACACCTTTATGGTTTCAGGAGGCAGTTTGTCCCTGCGTCCTCATTTATCTGTCTTCCTCCTTCATCAGCTTGCTCACTGAAAGCATGATATCACTGAAAGCATGATAATGCAGGTGTCCTGCTGCATCTGGTCCAGGCATCTCCAGGATCATTCTGTTCTGGCCTCAATTCCAAGGGGGAGTTTTCAGCTCCAGCTCAATGTCCACCATCTTACCTTAGATTCCAGCACCCTTGGAGCTGCTGCTGGACCTTTGTTGCAAGAAAGAGTCTGTGCTACCACCCTTCCCTCA
Organism: Alouatta palliata; assembly: GCA_004027835.1. Classification (NCBI taxonomy): domain Eukaryota; kingdom Metazoa; phylum Chordata; class Mammalia; order Primates; family Atelidae; genus Alouatta; species Alouatta palliata. The sequence continues at coordinate 19,373 of PVKV010018851.1, forward strand.
GCCCATAGCACCATCCACTCTAGACCAGGGCACTGGTGGAGTAGTTGGGGGAATTAAGAGGAACTCATGGTTCTCTGTATTCATTTTAAGTCTATGCCTAGTCCTCCCCATGTAATCTATGAATGAAAGTGTACCAATGTTCTCCTCCCACCCCCAAATAAAAAAGCCATTCCCAGGTTCCGGACACCTCCTAAGCTTCCCATCACCTTCAGGATCTGATCTCAAATCCCTAGCTTGGTCCTCCACCAATTCTTTGTGGCTTTCTGCTCCATTAAATAACAATGTAAGTTTATCCCATGTTTAAGTGTAAAAACATACATGCATATTTTGATGCTTTTGGGATTGAAAAAATATCGCAACTAAAATTGTTCAATAATACCTAGATTTGGATGTTGAATTTGAGCAGGTCAAACTGGATACAAATTGCTCATTAGGAATAGAGACTTGCATATACCATAAAAAGACATCTTCTGTCAACAACTTCTTACAGATATATGTTCATAGTAACAGTCCTGGAACAAGCAGTGCTGCCTTTGTCAGAAGTCATCCCTTGAGATGTATATATGCATATATATTATGTAATATAGTGGAATGGCTTAGACATGCAAAACATATATTTATACAACTTATGATTTATTTATTTTTGAGACGGAATCTCATTCTGTCGCCAAGGCTGGAGTGCAATGGTGCCATCTCGGCTCACTGCAACCTCCGCCTCCTGGGTTCAAGTGATTCTCCTGTCTTAGCTTCCCGAGTAGCTGGGATTACAGGTGTGTGCCACCAGCCCAGCTACTTTTTTGTATTTTGAGCAGAGGCATGGTTTCACCGTGTTGGCCAGGCTGGTCTTAAACTCCTGGCTTCAAGTGATCTGCCCTCCTCGGCCTTCGAAAGTGCTGAGACTACAGGCATGAGCCACCGCACCTGGCCTCAACTTACAACTTTATATATATTTATAATTTAGAAATGGTGTATTTAATTTGAGCAGAGCATTAAAAATAAATCACTTTATTCAAAGTGGGCTCCTCTTTATTTCTAATGCCTGTCTAGAACGTCTTCTGCCTCTGTCAGTCTTCCCTGCATATGAGCCTCAGCTCAGTTCTTGCCTCCTCCGGGAAGCCTTCATTGACTGCTGTTGGCCACTTGAGCGCATACCCTAACAAAAGGCAGAGTGACTCTCAGACGGCCTCTCCGCAGTAGGATGGCCCATGAAGGAATTAGGCATCACCACCTAGTCCCTTTCCCAGGACGCTGTCATCCCCGTACCCCCATGGCTTCTCAGTAGTCAGGTTGAGCCTGTTTTACACCCATCTCAGAGCACTTGCCATTGCTGATTTTAGCTGAGAACAGCAGCTGTCATTTCTCCAGCTTAGTCTTTATTAGTTGAGAGCCTAAACAGTCTGGTGGGCCATGAAATCCTTCAGTAAAATTGCTGGCTATGAGGCTGCTAATCTATGTCAGGTCTCCCATGTAGGGAAATGCTGACCCACTGGCTAGAGAACACAATTAAAGCCAGACTTGGCATTTTAAACCAATAGTTTGCATATTCTATAATTTTTTTTTTTTTTTTTTTGCCCCAGAGTGTGAAAATGGTTGTGGATTTTATCAGAAGCTTTAAAAGCTTATTTCATCTAGCTAACTTCCCTGATCTGGATTATTCAGGGAGAAAAAAAATAAGCGTTACTTCACTAATGCACATTTACAGATGTTATACAAGTTCTAAATGTGTTTCTTTTTCCGGATGAAAGATTATCATTAGAATCAAGGGAAACATTAAACTCTCCTCAAATCAGCTTACCTAGAATAGTCTTAATGGGCTTAATATGGAAATTTATCCATCTTTGCTTGTAGATTAATTAGTATAACTCATCTTTTTCCAAGTTTAATGTCAGTATTTTAAACTCTTTCAAAGATTGCATTTTACAGACTTTATTAGCAAGTACCTGAATAATGGAGCCTAATTCCTTTGCTCATGTCTGTTTTTACATAAAATGATGTGTAAAATCATATGCATGAGAACACGCATATATATTGATGTTTTAGGCACTGAAAAGTAAAAGCTGGAATTACATATAACACAATTTAATTTAAGCAGGCATAACCTGGCTCAAATCTCTGTTAGATGATCTCCAATTAGAAAGGCAATTCACCTTGTATATGTTTTTTAAATCCCTTCAGTAAGCTCCTGTAGTGTTTTCTATTACAAAACTGCTTATGGCAAGGAGCCTATTATTAGCCTCTCAAAGGTAAGTGCTCCTGGCCCCTGAAGCTCCTTGGAGGAGGAGAAATAGTGGCTGCCTGTCAGTATTTGAAAGCAAAATCTTTACCACAACCATTATTCCCATTTTACAGATGAGAAAGCAGGGGATCAGAGAGGAGCAGGGACTTGCGTGAAACACAATGACTGGTACGCTGAAGGGTGTGAGATCTGGAAGTCTGAGGGAGTTTCGGTCCCAACCCTATACTCAAGAGCATGATCTGTATCTTGCGGAGGAGGCGCTTGGCATGCCTAGTGGAAGAGCAGACACAGGCACCTTTGGGGAAGCTGGGGTTGTCATTGATGAGCAGATGAGTGAACCTCTAGTTGAGAGAGCTGGGTTTGAATTCCAGTTTTGCCATTTACCATCTGTAGGACCGGGGAGATAACATCTACCTTCTCTGAAAAACGACAGAAGAGATTCCTATCTTGCTGGATGGCTTCGTGTGGTTGTTTACTGTGAAAACATCACATGCATGATTTTGATTCCCATACTTTTCTATTTTATGGATCCCCATGCTGCTCTGTGTCCACAAACATAAATTAAATCACAGCCAGCAGCTACTGTGTGGCCTAGTGCTACTATATGGCAAGCCTGGTGCTGAGCACTTAAGTACATTTTATTATAGTTTCATTTTCCCCATGATTCTTATACTAGTTCTCTTATCACCTTCTTTCTAGAGATGAGGAAACTGAAGATTAAAAAGTAACTTGTCCGTAGTCTCCGCGAGGATGGCAGCACTGGGATCTGTGTTCAGCCCTGCTGACTCCAGAGCCCACTTTTTGTTTTATATATATATCTTTGTTGGAGACAGTTTCACTCTGTCTCCTAGGCTGGAGTGCATTGGTGTGATCTCGGCTCACTGCCTCGTCCTCCACAGTAGCTGGGATTACAGGCGCCCGCCACCACTCCCAGCTCATTTTTGTATTTTTAGTAGAGACAAGGTTTCACCACGTTGGCAAGGCTGGTCTCAAACTCCTGACCTCAAGTGATCCGCTACCTCCTTGGCCTCCCAAAGTGCTGAGATTACAGGCATGAGCCACCACACCCAGCCCAGAGCCTACTTTCTCTCTCCTGCCTTTAAGGCAGAATGACTGTGCAAAGCAGAATCAACCCTCACCTGTTTGCATTCCAGTTTACTGAGGCCCACGTTCTTAAGGGAATTGTAGACTCACTCTTTCTCCATATTCATGCTCCCATGGCATGCAGCATCCTCTCCTCGGGGTTTCTACACGTTTTTCCAGCACTGGGGCACCTTCTGTTTGCTTAGCTATTCAGTGACAGGAGGGACTTGGTTCCTGTTGGTGAGGAAGAGCTTACAGTCCTGCACTGGAAGACAGACACGTGCTGCTGAAGGCTTCCAGCAGCCTGAGAAGGCCATGATGGATCGAAGACACCTGACCCAGGCCAGGCAGTTCAGGAAGGTGCCCTTCTTTTTGCTAGAACCCAGACTCCATAAAGTGTTACCTCATTTCTGCCCTAAGGAAGGCTCAGCTGGACCTTCTGCAGGAGCTACTAATTGCAGACACTCTGAGCACATTGATCCAGGGCTGCTCTGATTATTCACAATAGCACTTAGGAGGGCTAAAGGAGATTAGTTTGAAAGAATCAGCACCAGGTCTCCATTTCCGAGAGGCCTCCCAGCCTGCTCCCAAAAAGAACTTGAGTCGGGCCCAACTCCTTAATCACCTTTGGAGGCACTAAAGTTTAAATTAAATTCTGATTGTTTTCATATTCGCTTCTGCTAGAGCCCCGAGATCGCATTGGTGAGGTTCGGCCGAGAGAGGGGGCTGGTCCTGTGACAGAGCAGGAGGAGTTGGGTAGGGTTATTTTTATTCTTTGGTTCTTTAGCTGAAAGAGTTCATGCATTACAAGAATATAGCAGTAATTGGTTCCCCCAGCAGAGGTTTTCAGATATCTTATGATGTCCGTGTGTCAGATTTGCCATATTTGGACATCCCCAATTGGGTGTTCAACTGTGGCTTCAGTTAGGATTTCTAAGAGAGACACGCTTGCTCACTTGCCCGCTGCTTCTCACTCTATTAGGTAGTAACACCGCGGCTTTGAATAAAGGATTTCTATCCTCTGTCCCCCTTTCCATTTTTTATCTCATCTCCCAAATGTTTTTTATTCCACTGATTATTTGTCTTCCCCTTATTTTGTCAAATCCTCAGAAAGGGCTTTTTAGACTGTCATTCAGCCCCGAAGTCATCAGTGAGCTGAGACCAGCATGGAATGCCAGTTAGAGACTTTGGGAGCAGTTTTCAAAGACGCTTGTATTTCCTAGCTCCTCTCTCTCCACTTTCAAAACCATTACCTATTTTGAAACTTCCTCACCAGCTCTTCACTAGCCCCTGGCTTTGTCTGAGGGAGGACACAGGGGCCAGGGAGAAGGGGACAATGGGAGCCCAGGGTACAGGCAGAGCCAGAGTATTGGCACTCATCCAGGTAAGAAGCAACACCTCTGTCCCCCAAAGACTGCTGCCTGGGCAGTCTAACTGCCACATAAGCAAATACTAATAACTTAGAGCCCCCCTTCCCCTTTACCACCCCACCAAGGCTGCAGTAACCCTGGAACGGCTTCTCTGTCCTATAATATTGGCAACAGTGGCTTCTCCCCCTCCCATCAGCTGGGTTCCTCATGCTGCACTCCAGCCTTTGAACACTGTCTGCATTCAAATTCAGTCTAGCTTAAAGCCTGTTAAAGCTCCATGCCTTGGGTGGAGGGGAGCAAAGATGGCCAGGTGGAGGAGCGATCTCATTTTCTTCCCAGGGCTAGGTACCTTCCATGGAGACTGAATGTGCCTTATTTACACTTGCTCATTGCATTTTGTTCATATTTTCCAAACAGACAGGAAAAGTCCACTGGGAGAGCACCAGATTACCTGGGCTCTTCTCTGCCTGAGTGCTATGCTTTCCTGGGAGAGGGAGCTATCTTTTTCCACATTTTGGAGTAATGTGCAATGGCACTATCCTTTTCTCTAATGAAGCCCCAGTGGCCATCCATGTGACACAGGCAGCAGGCTGTTCACAGTTCTTCCAAAAGACCATTGTTCTCACACCAAAGCTAACAAAGGCAAGAGCCTACTTGCTCTCCCTTTATCCTTTATCGCTCAGCTAGCCACCCCACCTGCCTCATTGGCAGAGCTTTATACACAAGGGAGGACCTGACATTTTGATTTTTTTAAACCCAGAGTATGGACCAAGTATATTAATTGATAAGTTAGTATTGGCTGCCCAGAAGACCAGCACATCCAGGAAGTAAGCCCTGCACACGGGGATGGCCCAGCAGGGTAACAGTCTGATTCAAATCCTGTCTCTTCCACTTAATAGCTGTTCGACTCCGGGACTCTGTGATCTACTGTTCATTCATTTAAAATATATTTATAGCGATAAATGTATTTTTGAACGACTACATACCACCTTAGGGCAAGTGCTAAGAATACAGGTGTGGGTAAGTCAGACCAGTCTCCCCATCCTGGAACTTATCCACAGCAGATAGAAATTGTAACCTGTATTTCTTGGACTTCTACTGACCCGCTTATAAAATAAGGAGAGGTGTTATTCTTTAAATCACAAGCATCTCCTCAGGCTTTAAAAAAAGCATAACAATAAAATTCTAACATATTATGTGGACAGTTGGGATATGAGAAGGGGAATATAAATTTACTGAGTTCCTGCTATATGCCAGTAGCTGTGAGCTATGTTTTATGAATATTGTCTCATCTTATTTGACAAAGTGATGCTATGAGCTAAACTTTATTGCACCATTTTGCAGATGGAAAAATTGAAGTTTACAAAAGGCAGTACGAGGGTGATTGTAGTCAGTCAATAGGTGTGTATATCGAGAGCTTTCTTCATGCCAGGAACTGACTATGTTAGACGCTGGGCCCCCAGTGCTGGGCAGTGTCAGGCCATGTTTTATGTTGTTATGATCTTGGGGAGAGATGGGCACTGAGTGAGATGGGTGTGATGAGTGCCATTTGAGAAACAAGGCATTAGGAGCGCAAGAAAGGGAAAACTCAAGTTTGAGGATTAGGGAAGTCGTCTAAGAAAATGTCACTTTAAAGCCAAGATCTGATGGAGAAATTGTCATTAGCAAGGCAGTGAGAAGACGTGTTTGTTTCCCAGTGGAAGAGTACGTGGGAGGGGCAGTAAGGTCAGAGTGTGAGAGCAGAGGAGGATCAGATACAGAAGAGAGATTTGGTTCTTCAGTGCGTGTGTCCCGCAGGCTGTTTAGCTCACATTATGGAGTTGTTTAGACTTAACCTACAGAATAACTGGGAGCCTCTGAAGTGTCTCAAGCAGGAGGGTGACTTAATCAAATGTCCATTTTAGAAAGATCACTTTGGCCACTGGATGGAGAAGGGAACCTGGCAAGATGGGAGACTGATTAGGAGTCTGTTCCCAGTTGTCTTGGTGGGAGATAGTGGCATCAGAGACTAGAGTAGAGGGAGTGGAGATAACAAGTAATGAAACTTTTCACTGTAAACTGGGACAATTGCCAAGTGTTTGCCCTGAGAATATGAGTATCTGCTGGTACCACTTCTAACTATGGGAACAAGCAGATATGAGGCCGGGGAGCAGATCCCAGAGACGCGGCTCACACACGAGCCCTGTTGGAGCAGATGGAGATTGTCTAAAAATGATGCGCTGTGACCTGTAGCAACAGGAGGGCAAATGGGGAAACATCACTGAGAAGTAGGATGCTGAGAAGAGAACTGGGAGCACGAGAGCAGTGAAAATCAAGCTGAAACCAGGATGAAAGGTGGGAAGGAATGTAATTGAAAATGGGAGAATTAGAGGGTTAGCTAGCATGTGTCCACCCAGGAGGGTAAGGAGAGCACAAGAAAGCAGGTCTTAGTCTTCATGATTAATCCAAATCCTTTCCCAAGAAAGCACTGTCTTTTCCTCTGAAGAGTCTGAGGCTGGTGGCCTGAGTGCCCTGCTCCTCTCACTAGGACCTCTCTCCAGAAATCGCCAGGATTGCCGCAGGGTAGAATGCCACAGTGGCCCCAGAATAGCAGGGGGATATGTGACTATATTTTTCACCCCACCAACCTTACTTTTCCCTAGGAATGTACTAAGTGTGTGGGATGTATCCTCCGGGTCCCCACTTCTGAAAGCTTCAATCCCCATTTCACACCTTTATCGGGGCGGTGATGAGCACCTTAAAAGGCAGACACTTTTCTTCCTTCACCAGCCTGCATATTGGGCTGGAATACCAAATCTGAAAAAATAGCCCTCTGCAGGCTCTATTGCCTTTGATTATTTCCTTCTCTGGGATGTATCAACCTCCAGGCAATCTGCCCCTGACTTTCTCCTCATAAGGAGCATTCAGTTGAAGATGCTGTGAGTGAATGGGGCCCAGTAATTCAGAGCCTCCTGTCTCCATTTCAGTTTTCTGATCTCTCTCGACCCACCAGGCTCCCTGCTGGTGGACTTGTCCCTGAGTGACAGATACATTCTTTTAGGGTTCCAGTGCCTGATCCCATCAGCCATCCAATGCCTGTGTACTTTGGGAAGCCGATGGAAAATCCAGCAGTCTTGTAAAGATACGGATTACCTGCACATCTGTCAGGGTTTAGTTAAATATGACTAGTTTATCTTGTAGAGTGAGATTTCCTCTGCATGTTGACTTGACAATTTTCTCTGTTCAGAGAACGTTTAGAATAGATGATGTGCATGGCGATGGAGAAAAAAAAAGAGGCTATTAATTTCCCATTTTCAAATGTGAAATTGACTATGGAGTGCATAACCTATTTCCCTTAGAAAAAAAAAAGTCCACATTCTCTCTGCTTAGAGCAGGGTAGTGTCAGAAAAGTGAACACCCAGAACCCCTGACGCTCTGAGTTGGGGCCCCTAAGCGAGACGGGTGGGCATGCTCCTGAGGATCTGCCTCTGCACCTGGGCTAAGCCAGGATTCTCCACCTTCATAACAACTAAACAACTACCTTCCCTCCTATTTGGGAACATAGCTTAGCAAGAGATGCTGGTTCTTGGCTGGTGGGGCCTTATCTTTTTTCTCAGCCCATCTTAAAAAGCTGAGGGGAAGAAGTACGGGAACAGACTTGGATGTCAGAATATCATGACGACACTCCGGAATGTCAGAGAGCCCAGAATGGTCCCTAGCTTGATTCAGTGCTGCCCAGCACAACACGCTGCTGTGGGGGGAGGATTCTGCATCTGTGCTGTCCAGTGTGGAGGTCATAGCTGTGTGGGGCTGTGGAATGCAGTGGTGCAACTGAGGAACTATCTCTTTTTTTTTTTTAATTTCATTTTTTGAGACAGTTTCGACTCTTGTTGCCCAGGCTGGAGTGCAATGATGTAATCTTGGCTCACTGCAACCTCCGCCTCCTGGGTTCAACCGATTCTCCTGCCTCAGCCTGCTAAGTAGCTGGGATCACAAGCATGCACCACCACACCCAGCTAATTTTGTATTTTGAGTCGAGATGGGGTTTCACTGTGTTGGCCAAGCTGGTCTCGAGTTCCTAACCTCAGGTGATCCATCGCCTTAGCCTCCCAAAGTGTTGGGATTACAGGCGTGAGCCACTGCAACTGGCCTTAATTTTAATTAATGTAAATAGCTATATATATGGCTAATGGCACCTTACTAGATAACACAAGCATCTATTTTTACTTATTTCTTATGTGGCTAAAGCCAGTTGTGTGTAGGTGGGTTTGTTGTTGGTTTTCTGAATGCTGTGATGCTAGCCCTAAGGTTACCTGTAAATCTTCAATTTAAAAATAGGAGTAGCAATCAAAATCTTAGGTGGCACATACTAATTACCATATATCATGTACTTTGCTAAGAAATTTATATGCAGTGTCTGATGTATAGTTATATAACAATATTATCCCAGGTTTTACAGATAAGGAGGCCGAGGTGCTGGAGGCTGACTTGTCTGAGGTCAGCCAGCCAGTGAGTGGCAAAGCTGGGATTCATTCTAGCCAGCACAACTCCTGAGAAGTTATGCTTTGCTGCCTCTCGAGACATTTCTCAGTGCTGTTTCCTGGCTGGTGTTTTAGAATACAGCCATACTCTGGTTGTTAAAGCAAGGCAGTGTCTTAAGGTCATTAAAAACTGGGGTATAAACACTGGACACACATTTATTCCATGCTTTACAGAGTATAGAGTCTGGATCCTACCTGGACAGAAGGCAGTGTTATAAATGAGAGTCCTTAGGTTGCAGAGACCCAGTCAGGGCCTGGCTGCCTCTCCTCTAATGTGGAGGGTGGAGAAAGACCTTTTCTGCCTAAGCTCTGGGAAGTTGGGTTCTCCGTCAAAGCCCTAGGGTGAGAAATGGCCTTGCCTGATAAACACATGTGGCTGATAAAAGTGAGGAGAGGATCTGCATGGTATTATTTTCTTCTGGAGAAGTTTCACCCTATTTTTTACAAGGCAGAAAGAGGGGGCTGATCACCTGAAATCAATCAGGCCTGCATTGATTGAAGGCTAGCCTGGAGTTTTGGTGAGGCTGTGTCTACTCCTTTTTTGTCACTATCCCTATGGCTTCCAGTGAAGACCCAGGGATTCCCCCCGGGCTCCCTCAGCACTGGTAGGTTCTGAGCCCTACTCTGCATCTCTTCAGTACTATGAGACATTCAGAACTTGGTTGTGCCTTGTAACAGCATTTCTGTTTAACTCCTTAGCAGTCTGCTCCTGGAGCTTTAGAATTTGGAAAAGTTACAAAAGTGGGGTTCTGTTCTTTGTCCCTTTTTACTCATTGGAATTTTGGCTCCTCAGATCTTTAATTTCTCTCTCCAGATGCTAAAGGCCTCAAACGCATTGCTGGATTCTCTGGGTCTTGGTAGCAGCCCGCTGCCTGGACCCTTTGCTGGTTTTCTCAGTATTAAGAATTAGCATGTGCCCTGAGAGGCTAGGGAAAGTCAACTCCCTTCTCTGCACCATTTTTTTTTTCCTTTGGGATTTCTTTCCTCAAGTCTTAGCACTCTACAAGACCTTCACCAGCTTGCACCCACACGCTCACCTGCCCACCCATCCATCTGTTTGGATTTTCTTGTTCTCAGGAGTGTCTGTCTGCCCCAGCGACTCTGTCTGACTCTAAGCAATGAGCTAAATAGCTATAGATGGGCTGAAAAGACTCTTTCATGGAGAAGGCATCCAACTCCTTATAATGGAAAGTCAAGAATGAGGCCGTAGGAAGGCTAGCAAAATAGGCCCAATCCACAAATCCAAACCTTGGGCTAAAGCAAAATTGAGTGTCTGCTATTACTAGGATCTTTTGGTGTCCTAGGCATCCTCTCTAAGAGCATTAGCTATGCCTGGGTGTTAATCTCTTGGCATGAGTTTAGTGGTAAATGTAATCTTCTCTGGCAAAACTGCAAGAGCAAGCTTTATGCGGTTAGCAAAGGTGATGTGTGATGGTCTTCAGAGGATGCAACGCAATGGTGAGACCACCACAGCTTGCTTTCACAGCACAGAGGCCATCCAAATTCAAGTTCAGAACAATGGCCGCTCGCCCTGGGAGTCTAGGCTCACAGCACAGAGGCCGTCCAAATTCAAGTTCAGAACAATGGCTGCTCGCCCTGGGAGTCTAGGCTCTCTTTTGTCCCACTCTTTGTGCTAAGAGCATCTTTGGGGTGTTGTCCAAGTGAGGTAGGAGTTATGTCGTAGTTGGATAGAAGGATTTGCTTTGAACATGGCTTTGCCAATAGCCCTGCACACAGAGGGCAGAAAGCCCCCAGACTCATTGTCCGTTCTGCTTGCTTTTCTCTAGCCTGCACAGACAAGGAGTTGCGGAACCTTGCTTCCCGGCTGAAGGATTGGTTTGGAGCTCTTCACGAGGATGCGAACAGAGTCATCAAGCCTACCAGCTCCAACACAGCCCAAGGCAGTAAGACCATTTGACTTTTGCTCATTTATGTTAAATATCACATTTTAATTTATTAGACATTGTTTTAGGGTTAGCAATATCATTTGGGGGCAAAAAAACACCCACTACATTGAATATATACTTTGACTTTAAACATGTCCCAATCTCAAGAAAAAAAAAATTGGATTAAAAAATATTTAGTAGGCTGGGTGTGGTGGCTCACACCTGTAATCCCAGCACTTTGGGAGGCTAAGACGGGTGGATTGCCTGAGCTCAGCAGTTCACAACTAACCTGGGCAACATGGTGAAACCCCATCTCTACTAAAAAAAAAAAAAAAAAAAATACATATATATAAAAAATTAGCTGGGCATGGTGGCACCTGTAGTCCCAGCTACTGGGGAGGCTGAGGCAGGAGAACTGCTTGAACCCAGGAGGTGGAGGTTGCAGTGAGCTGAGATCCCGCCACAGACTGGGTGACAGAGCAGCACTCCATCTCAAAAACAAAAATGTTTCGTATAGACATTTTGGAAAAAATATATGATCTCACCATTTTAATGACCATAAGCATGCTGTGGTATATACTTTGAGGTTTTCTTCAGTGTCATATATGAAAGCGTATGTGTATAATTACAAAGGTTGAATCATACTTTCCAGACTGTTTTATGAATTTTTACCATGTAGAAATGTGACTATGTTTTCATGTTGTGAATAGTATTCTGCTTTCTAATAGCTACACAGAATCCAGTTTATGGACATAACAACTTACTTAATTTGGTCTTTATTTAGTGCCATTTAGGTTGTGGCCAGTGTTAGGCTAATAGAAGCAACACTGTAGCAGACGTCTTTGGTGCTATGACTTTGTGTACAATAGACCGCATATTGTCTTCCACAGAAACCCCCAGACAGGTGTCTCCTTTCCCCATCCGTAACAGGCAGATTGCTCAAGGAGCCTCCCATTGGCATCAGCTGCTGAGCTGGCAGAGACCATACTCGGCTTTGTCATAAGCTGCGCGAACACTCAGAGTGGGCCTTCACATCTGCACATTGATGGAGTCTCTTTGATGCTTTTAATTCAAAGGCAGTTAGGGAATAGGCTTCTCCACACTGTGGCCAGTCAGCACAGAATAGATTACTAAACAACACAATTGTTTGGTACGTGTGGTTTGGCCACAGCCTTTTCTATGTAGCCATTTTGATATTATTTGGTCAAAATAGAAAAACACGTCATTTAAAATAGAGCATTTCACCTGATCCCACGCTTGTTTGGGATTTCTGAAAGTAATGCTCGTGGATTGAATGCAGTAGGTAAGAAGTTAGAGTAGCAACTGTTGAGATCCAGAGTTTGACTAGCATCTGGTCTTCAGCCAAAACAAAAATGATCTCCCTAACTTTTAGTTACTCTTCGCTGCTCATAACCTTCCAGAGATATCAGTGGAGAACATCGATCCGGGGGGACAATTATTGAAATAGTTGGGATCTTTTATCTTAAGGAAAAAATAGCATTTAAGTCCCAAAAGTGGTTCTTGGTGGTTGTATCTGTGGGAAAAGCAAAATAAGATTCTTTTTCCCTGGATCCTCTAGGAGCAGCCTGACTCTTGGGTTTTCTAAACAACCTTTCAGCAAAAAGCAGATTGATGTGAGGAGAACTGCTGCTTGCAGCCTCCAGTCTCTGGAGATTTCTCCAAAAGACCTGCCTTTGCCCAGGAGCAAATTGAGTCCCTGAAGAGGCTTTTAGGTTTGATATCCTGAAGCAACTGGAGTGAAGGGAATGTAAAAGAATGATGCTTGGTTAGCCCATAAGGCCAGAGGAATGAGTGGCGTTTGAGTCCAGGAGTTCTGAAGGGGAAGCCTGGGACCCTTGCTTGGTCCTGTACTCTTGGGGCCAACTAGAAGGGCTGCTCTCCTCTCCCCTGTATGCCAGGCAACCACAGATGTCAGATGAGGCACCACTTTTCTAGTAGTGTCGCGTTGGGCTCGACTTTTTGACTACTGCCCAACCAGATTGGCACTTCTTTTTGGTGACCAGTCAGCAGGAAACTCCTCTTTGTGTATTAAAATGTCAATATTCTATACAAAAGTGTAGAGCTGTGTAGCAGATTATCTCCTCTTACTCAGCAGCCCCTGAGGACTGTATTATCAAAGACTGTTGACAATCATGACGTTCAAAGAAGGGGCCACGTTATGTCCCATAGCCTCTCTGGAAAATAAAGAGGGTATTTTAAAATGTGTTCTAATGAATAAATTTAAAAATGGAAAGATTTTATGTTTAAAGCAATAGAGTTTGCAGCAGCTAGAAAACTTCTCCCAACATTTTTTTTTAATTGAACGCTATGTGCCTGTCATGCCTGAAGCTGCTGAAGGGGACCAGACAGTCTTTTCCCTCAGGGAGCCTATAGTCTGATTAACAGGCATGGACAATGAGGGGAAGCACAGAGTTCTAAGAAAGCTCAGAGGAGGAGACGCTGCACTTATTTTATTGGCTTCTGGACAATGAAGACTTTTCTGCAAAGATGCTGCTCTAAAAAGAGTGGGTGCACTTTGCTATATCCTACATTTCACTAAGCAGGGGTTCCTGGTGATGCGCACAGAAACTTAATGACCAGGCTGCAGGTAGCAGACCCCAGCAGGACCCCTTGCACTGCCCATCCCTAAACATAACACTGTAGCCCAACTGGATGGCCTCAGGACAGGAAGATCAAGTCAGGCAGAAGGCTAGCCGAGGGGTCATGAGAATATATATAGGTTCTGGATTAAGCTTGCCGGGGTCTGAATCTCCATTCTACAGTTGTATGACTTTGAGCCTTATTTTTTCATCTGTGCAGTGGAGATGATGTGGCACTATTTCATAGGACTGTCACAAGGATTCAGTGAGATAATTAACTATAAAGTGCTTAGAAGCATGCTTTCTACATAGCAACACAGACGTTTGCTTTTATCAGTATTCTAGAAAAAGAAAACTAGTCCTGGAAATCCAGTTTATGGAACAGCCTGAGATTGCGTGGCACCTTTGATTCTGAAAGAAGATGAGTTTTAAATCTGGGGCATGTCTGCAGTAGACTCAATATCCCGAGTGTTGAGCTAAGTGTTATTATTTTAGTGCATAGAGTTTCCATTGTGGAAACAAATAATGCTTTAAGAAAGCGATGACGTCTCCCCCAGGGAAATAAGAAAGAAATTATTATCTGAGTTGATTTGGATTCCATCTCATGGATCTCTTTAGGGGATTGAGGAAGAGAAGAGTGGGGAACAGAGGCAGGCATCTGGCTTGTTTTGCCATTAATGTTCAGACTGCTTGGATTTAAAGGTCCTCTGGGATGTAATCAGTGCTTCTGGATTATGCTATATTGTTTCATTTCACTGCTATCCTTTTAAAAATATTTTGTTTTGGTTTTTCAGTTTTTTTCTGAAATATAAAAGCATAGTTTTTGGTATCATAAGCTATACCTCTTACCATGTTTCTATTATTTCTTTTGGGCATACCCCATTTCAAGCAAATGAAAATGCGTATTTATATCACAGATACATTACCATTTGGGGATGTGTTCCCTTTAGAATATATTTCCCTCAAATGCTGACTTTTAAACTGTTTCACTTAAAAAAACACACAAAATATATTCTAGAGAATCACTCAATCTGTATCCTGGGAAGGAAACAGCCTTAGGAGGGGAGTGGGGTTGGGTCTTGGCATCTTCTTGGGTCAGTGAGCAGGGAGGGAAGCACCAGGCTTGGTGGCAGCTGAGATGTGCCTTTTGCTTGGCAGGGTTTGACACCAGCATCCTGCCCATCTGCAAGGACTCCCTGGGCTGGATGTTCAACAAGTTGGACATGAACTATGACCTCTTGCTTGACCATTCAGAGATCAATGCCATCTACCTGGATAAGTACGAACCCTGTATCAAGCCTCTGTTCAACTCTTGTGACTCCTTCAAGGATGGCAAGCTCTCTAACAATGAATGGTGCTACTGCTTCCAGAAGCCTGGAGGTAAGGTGGGAGGGATCATGGGGTCCCTAGCCCAGGGCAGACTTGCTGGAATAGAGGAGGACCACATATGACTATGGAGAGGGCAGAGAGCCACAGCCAGACAAGAAATAATTCATTCCATTTAATGCCAGGCCCAAAGTCTCATTTCTCCCAGTTTACTGCTTTTAGTGTGGTATACTAGAAAACCCAAGAGAATAAGTCAAGGAGTCAGTTACTTCTGCCTGTTCCTCCCTTTGGAAAAGTCTCTTCACTGTTTTTTCATCTATAAAATGGGTATAGAAACCTTCACTACATAATCCAAAGGTCATTGTGAGCTCTCAATGTAAAAAATACCTTACAAATGTAAGAGACGATGATAATTATTCTCACTGAGAAAGCCACTTGTCAGTTTCTCTAGGATAAGTTCAGATTTATATTAAGGGTCCTACGCAAGGACACTTCAGTTATAAATAATCTCCAGCTAATGAATAAAAGAGGCAAAACTTGGGGAATAGAAGAAAAGATACCAGGGTATTTCAAAGTCAGGCAGGTTGGCCTGCAGGGGGATTCAGAGTAGGGACAGGAAGACTCTCAGGAAGCCAGTGGCAGGTGCTCTCACTTTGCCTCCCTCTAGCTGAGGAGTACACCTGAGTATGGCAGTCAGAGTTAATGGGACCAGCAGAGACTGGCCCACATCTGAATTCCAATCCCAAAACCCAGTGTGGGTCAGATATTCAGGAGAACATATTACCACAGACATAGCTGGCATACCCGACATATCCTGCCGCCAGGTAAGGAGGATGGCTGCTAATATGAAAGTATTTAAGTTGTGTATATAATGAAAGTATTTAAGTTGTGTATATAAAACAACTGTAATTTATGTTCTATGCATGTATGTATAGACAGTATACACCCAACAAAAAAATGTAGGCATTATAAAAGGGCATTCAGTGAAAAATAAGTATGTGTGTATGGGATTTCAAGATACGTTCTTAGAAGTAGAATTACTAGTCAAAAGGCCTTTTAAAATTGAGCAATATTTCCCAGTTGACTTCACCTCCAAAGAGGTTGTAACAATTTTTACTTTCACCAAAAATATTTGGGAATAGCTATTCTCTATGGTGTTACCGAGCTTTTTGAGTTAGGTTGAACTTCTATACATGTGAAACATTCTTGAAATGTCTATATGTTCTCTGTATATTTTTGTATCAGGTTCTTGTTTTTTTTTTTGAAGGAAATTGGAACTTTTCTGGACATAGATATTGCAAATATTATTCCCAAATTTCAGTTCATGCATTTTTGCTAGGGAGAAGTTTGACTATCTTAAAATTTCTCCCTATTTTTTGGCTTCTAAGAAGCCATAAAGCTTAGAAAGGTATTCCTCACTTTATCTCTTATGTTTTCTTCATAAGAGGGAACCTTTTGTTTTTGTTGTTCACTTAAATTCTGTATCAGTCTAGATTATGTATGTTTACATAGTCAAGTAGGCTCCCAGCCTCCCCGGCAGCCCTGGAGGTGGTCATCCAGTTGCCTTTCTCTCATTTATTAACTAATCTATCTTTTGTCCTTCAATTTGAAATGTGGCTTCTAATATATATCTCCTTGTATGTATTCTAACTATTAATAAGTCAGTTTTAGCCTTTTAAATCACAGTTGTTTTATAATATGTTTTACTATCTAGTAGGACCATCGTTTGCTGCCATTAATTTTGGTTTTTAGAATTTTCCTGGATATTAATATGTTTCTTTCCCTCTGTGAACTTTAGCATCAGTTTACCCAATTAAAAACAGTTTCTATTGGTATTGTTTTTAGTATCAGGCAAAATTAGATTAATCAAATAAAAATCAATAGCTGTGTAATATGGAATCATTCTGTCTCAGAACAGGTTCTATCAACCAGTGGTGTTACATTTTAACATATTATTATAACAATTATTGTACTTCTCTTGAATTTATTATTGTACCATTGTAAATGAAATAAGTTTTTTCTTTTTTACATTATACTCCCTCCCTGGTGGTGGTTTCAACATTGATTTTATTCCCAACTACCTTACAAAACTCTTGTTCTATTTATGTTATTGCGGTTGGTTTGCTGGATTTTTCAGGTGTGCAATCATACCATCTGCAAATAGTGATAATTTTTCTCTTCGTTTTTAATTCTTATACCTCATTTCTCTTTTCTAATTATATCTGTTAGTACCTAAAATCAATGTTAAAAAAATAGCCATTTAAAAATGTTAGTAAATACTTGTAGTGATTCTCAGCGTTAAGCCTAGTGATAACGTTAGGTTTGAATTCATATTGTATCATGTGATTTTTAGCATGGTTTCCTTACAGCACAGAGCCTGTGTGTTAATGCTTTACCTGAAGGTAACAGTGCCAGGCCCTGAGAGTAAAGCTACTTACTGCCTTAACCGAGAGTCAGAGCTGGTCACCTGGACCTCATGGTACATCTCTGGGTAGACTACCCTTACTCTCGCGGTTGCTGAAAGCCAGAACCCCTACCTGTGGCACAGCATCCAGGACTGCCATAATAAATGCTGCCTTTTATCATACAGATGAAATTTGTTTCTCCTTCCCTTTGATGTTTTCCATTTATATATTTCTCCTTTACTCTGAAAGCATCTTAAAGAAGTCAACAAAATATATTTTACTAGCAGTTTCTCTCATGGAACAAGCACCAAGACCAGGTAGCATTGTGCAGGGTAAGGGTTGTAAATAGTTGCTTAGATACTTTATATGCAAGTGTGGGGCCTGCAGAAAGAGGCAGTATCAGCCAAATATAAGAGCTTAGAGAACCAAAACCCCTCTGCCAAGGACAGGAGAACCATGAACCACAAGGTCTGCCAAGGCAAGACATGGTACGAATGAGGTCACTTTTCATTTTCTTTTCATTTTCTTTACAATGGAACTAACTTCTTTTCCGTGACATGCATTTTGCAGCTGAGGACCCAGAGGCTGGAACAGGTGAAGAGACCTGCTCAAAGTATTCAGCTAGGAGGTGGCAGAGCCTAGATATAAAGCCTCATCACTGCCTCTCCAGATCTCTTCTTATCTTCATAATTGTCCCTCGGCTTCGAGGGATTAATTTGTGTTTTACTTTTCCTGGGGGCAGTGAACCGTGAGGTCTGAAGTAACCATTCCTATCCATCCTCTCCTACAGCAAAACCAAGGCTACATAAATATTTGTCACCTCTGATTAGTTTGTCTGTGGATTCAACACACTTCCCCACTAACAAGCCTTGGCTGATTACTTCCTTCCTGATAGAAAGGAAAAAGTCTATTACACTACCTATTAGATACTTGATATTTGCTTGAGTTGGCACTAGAAAGAAAAATTTCTATACAATGCAAGTAGCCCCCAAATACTATTTTAAGTGCATTGTGGTATGAGGTTTGTAATTAGTCACACTAATGGCCTGAATTTGTTTTGTTGTATAGTAGCAGCATATGGAACAATTCCCCTCCCAGGTGTGTCATTGTCTACATTTTACGTCAAGAGTGAAGTCAATCATTAGAGATTATATTCCAGGCCATCTGGAAACTGACTTTCAGAAATTATTTTTTAGGTCTCCCTTGCCAGAATGAAATGAACAGAATTCAGAAGCTGAGCAAGGGGAAAAGCCTGCTGGGTAAGTACAGTTTCTTCACTCGTTTAAACAACTAATTAAACCAGCCATGTCCCTTGTAACAATCAGCATGACAATGGTTATTCAATTAGGGCTAGTGTTTCATGAAAGAAATGCCTTGTTTTACCCCCAGGCAGAGCTCTTCCAGGCAGCTGGACATAAACAGAGGACTGGCTGGCTGGTTAAGAATTGCTGTGTGTTCCTTCAGCAAGAAGAGAGTTCCGCCAGGGCCGGAGTCTAGCACCATCCCCACTGCTAACTCCTCCTTCATCTTAGGCTGAAACAAATAATGGCTTTTTCTTTCCAAGTAAGATCATTGAATGGTGCTCTCAAGTGCTAAAACTATAAGGTCTAAAAATTACAGCATTTCCTCTATTCCCTAGAGAGGTTGTTGAAGGAAGGAGATGAGCTGCCCTCTCTTCAGAATTTATCAGACAGGGTTGAACAACGTGCATGTGCTTAAGCCTATTTCTACCTTCACCTAATCCCTCCAGAAAAGTATGCAGGTGTGCAGGCTGTTTAAACACCATGGAAGCAAGTGGGCTGTATGAATGTGTGTTCTCCTAACATGCAAATATTGCGGGCCTCTCAAGGGGTCCGCTTTAGCTCCGAGCCTGCCTTTCTCCAGCATGTGGAGGAAGTCCTGGCATTTGTCATAGAAACATTGGAAATTCTCATTGGTTTGCTGAAGAAAGGAAGAGTCTGCTTTGCTTTCCTTTCTTTAAAAAAAAAAAAAAGAGGTGTCAGCTGTAACACAGTAATTCAGAATTATTCCTGTGAAGCATTTAGAGGCAGGTGCATTCCCCAGGCAGCCTGCCATTTCAGAAGTTTCTCTGTTTATTTGAAGGAAATGGGCAAGTTTTCTTGTGGATTGTCTAATGTAGGCAGTCTATGAATTCCAGTGATTTCTCCTCTTATGATTTTTTTGAGTTACCTCAAAATGCATGTATTCTTTTCCTTTGACTTTTGGCTTCTGATGACTTCCCCAAAGTTATCATGATTTTGAACTCCTTGGGTCTACATTCTTCTCCTGAGTAAAAGGACATAAAGATATATTTCTGGTCTGAAGGCAAAGTGGCTGGATCCCTCCTCCATAGGTTTTTCCAGTGCAAAGACTTGTGTTTACTGATCTAATTTCTCCCTGTGGGATATTATTTTGAGTGAAATACCTATGATCTACAGGTGGTTGTAGAACTAGTCCACTGCTGTTTATTAAAACATTGTTTTTATGCAGTATAGATCTTATACATTGCCTCGCTGTTAAGGGTCACCTGTGATTAGATGTCTCATATTCCATTTACCCCAGTGCATGTGAATGAAATGCCTACCTTTCTCCTAAAATAAACCTCATTTTGTTTTAAAGCTTGCTTTATCACATTTCCCACATTTAGGGATTTCTCCAGCTGACTCAGAAAAAAATGCCATTTATTTGCTTACAAATTCTTTATGTATTCAGGGGCATACAGATTCAAATAAATAATAACACATTATTATCAGCTATAATTATTGCATTGTAGATTTAGAGCAGCACCTGCTTCTTACCAACCTAGGAGCTCAACCCAATTTTTTTGGTCCAAGGAGGAGCCGGCTATCTACATGTTCTCTTTGTAAGCAGTCCTTGATTGAAAATCTGTTCACAAATCTCTTTTGGGGCTAGGTGGAAAACTAATGTGCAGTAGCTTACACTCCTTAATAAGAGGGTGGACATCACTAAGCATCTAACTAACTGTGGCATCAGCAGCCTTTCTTAAGTGATAGCTATAGTGTTCCATGGTCTCATTTCATCTCTGAGAATATAGTCATCTTGGTATAGTCTGGTGAGTAGCATGTTCTAGACTAAACCCTAGAATCAGCTGGGTCTAGGTTTATATCTTGATTCAAAATAGGAGAAATCTATCCCTCCCATATTTTTTTCTGGGGTTGTTCCACTAACAGGTAAATTTGAAAATGTAAGCACGCTTACAAAAATCAGAAATAAAATTAGGACATAGAAAGCCACAGCGGTAAGCAGGAGCCTCTGTTTTCAGGAGGCTGATATAGATGGTGTTACCACCCAGGTTACACAAAGAGGAAGAATTCTTCCATACAAGGTGCAATCTCACTATCATGAAACACAACCTGTAAGGAAAACCAAAACTAAAAACTGCTATAAATAAAGATTACCTACAGTACAATGAGAATCAGATTGACATCAGACTTACTGTTGATAATGCCGACTTACGAAGAGAAAATAATATCTTCAGAGTACTGAGGGGAAATAACTATGAACCTACAATTTTAAATTTATTCCAATGATCACTCAAGTGTGATGACAGAGATACTCTGAAACCATCTAAGATTCAGTCAGCTTACTAACCACAGACTCACTTAAATATCTCTAAAGGATTTATTCTACCAAACAAATGATCCCAGAAGGAATTATTCAGATACAATAATGAAAAAGAAATTACATGCTTCTAACTCTAAATAAATAAGACCAAAAAATAGTTTTATAGCAACCTAGAATTAAAATTCCAGACAACTGGGGGAAGTGAGAAAAGGTGGTAAGAATGTATTAAGCTTCTAGTTTGTTCATGAAAAAAATATATAGATTAACTGTAGATCCTACTGGGGAAAACTATGCTCCTCTGTGGAAAATATGAATAACTAAGAATATTAGAGTACATAGTTCTTAAAAATATGGAAATAAGACAAGGTATAAAGAAAACTTGGTGGATCCAAGATGGCTGATTAGAAGCAGCTCAGGATTGCAGCTCCCAGTGAAAGCACAGAGGCTGCTGCAGGTGATCCCCAGGCAAGCAGGGCCTGGAATGGACCTCAGCAGTCCTTCAGCAGAGGGGCCAGACTGCTAGAAGGAAAACTAAGAAACAGAAAGAAATAACTTCATCATCAACAAACTAGACGTCCACTCAGAGACCCCATCTGAAAATCACCAACCACAAAGACCACACATAGATAAATCCACAAAGATGGGAAGAAACCAGCTGAAAAAGGAGGAAAACACCTGAAACCAGAACGCCTCTCCTCCTACAAGGGATCACAACTCCTCACCAGTAAGGGAACAAAGCTGGATGGACAATGAGTGTGACCAAATGACAGAATCAGGCTTCAGAAGGTGGGTAATAGGAAACTTCTGTGAGCTAAAAGAACATGTTCTAACCCAATGCAAAGAAACTAAGAACCTTGAAAAAAGATATGATGAAATGCTAATGAGAATAACCAACTTAGAGAGGAATATAAGTGAATTGATGGCCCTGAAAAACACAACACAAGAACTTCGCAAAGCGTACACAAGTTTCAACAGCCGAATTGACCAAGCAGAAGAAACGATATCAGAGGTCGAAGATCAACTCAACGAAATAAAACGAGAAGGCAAGATTAGAGAAAAAAGGGTAAAAAGGAATGAACAAAGTCTCCAAGAAATATGGGACTATGTGAAAAGACCTAATCTATGTTTGATAGGTGTACCTGAATGTGACAGAATGAATCCAAGCTGGAAAATACTCTTCAGGAGATTATCCAGGAGAACTTCCCCAACCTAGCAAGGCAGGCCAATATTCAAGTCCAGGAAATACAGAGACCACCACAAAGATATTCCTCAAGAAGAGCAACCCCAAGGCACATAATCATCAGATTCACCAGGGTTGAAATGAAGGAGAAAATGCTAAGGGCAGCCAGAGAGAAAGGTCGGGTTACCCACAAAGGGCAGCCCATCAGACTCACAGCAGATCTCTCAGCAGAAACCCTACAAGCCAGAAGAGAGTGGGGGCCAATATTCAACATCCTTAAAGAAGAGAACTTTCAACCCAGAATTTCATATCCAGCCAAACTAAGCTTCATAATGGAAGGAAAAATAAAATCCTTTGCGAACAAGCAAGTACTCAGAGATTTCATCAACACCAGGCCTGCTTTACAAGAGCTCCTGAAAAAGGCACTAAACATAGAAAGGAACAACCAGTACCAGTTACTCAAAAAATGTACCAAATGGTAAAGAGCATCAACACAATGAAGAAATTGCATCAACTAACAGGCAAAACAGCCAGCTAGCATCAAAATGGCAGGATCCAATTCACACATAACAATATTAACCCTAAATGTAAATGGGCTAAATGCCCCAATCAAAAGACATAGACTGGCAAACTGGATAAAAAGCCAAAACCCATCGGTGTGCTATATCCAGGAGACCCATCTCACATGCAGAGATACACAAAGGCTCAAAATAAAGGGATGGAGGAAGATTTCCCAAGCAAATGGAGAGCCAAAAAAAGCAGGAGTTGCAATTCTCATCTCTGATAAAATAGACTTTAAACCAACAAAGATCAAAAGAGACAAAGAAGGACATTACATAATGGTAAAAGGATCAATGCAACAAGAAGAGCTAATGATCCTAAATATATATGCACCCAATACAGGAGCACCCAGATACATAAAGCAAGATCTTAATGACTTATAAAGAGACTTAGACTCCCACACAATAATAGTGGGAGACTTGAACACCCCATTGTCAATATTAGACAGATAAACGTGACAGAAAATTTACAAGGATATCCAGGACTTGAACTCAGACCTGGACCAAGCAAATCTAATAGACATTTACAGGACTCTCCATCCCAGATCCACAGAATATACATTCTTCTCAGCACCACATTGCACCTACTCTAAAATTGACCACATAATTGGAAGTAAATCACTCCTCGGCAAATGCAAAAGAATGGAAATCATAACAGTCTCTCAGACCACCGTGCAATCAAGTTAGAACTCAGAATTCAGAAACTAACTCAGAAATGCACAGCTTCGTGGAAACTGAACAACTGGCTCTTGAATGTTGAGTGGATAAACAATGAAATGAAGGCAGAAATAAAGATGTTCTTGGAAACCAACGAGAACGAAGACAAAACACACCAGAATCTCTGGGACACATTTAAAGCAGTCTCTAGAGGAAAATATGTAGCAATAAATGCCCACATGAGAAGCAAGCAGAGATCTAAAATTGACACCCTATCATCAAAATTGAAAGAGCCAGAGAAGCAAGATCAAAAAAACTCAAAACCTAGCAGAAGACAAGAAATAACCAAGATCAGAGCAGAACTGAAGGAGACAGAGACACAAAAAACCTTCAAAAAATCAATACATACAGGGGATGGATTTTGAAAAGATCAACAAAATAGACCACTAGCCAGATTAATAAAAAAGAAAAGAGAAAATGATCAAATAGATGCAATAAAAACGATAAAGGGGATATCACCACAGACTCCACAGAAATTCAAACCATCATCATAGATTATTACAAACAATTCTATGCACATAAACTAGTAAACCTGGAAGAAATGGATAAATTCCTGGACACTTGCATCCTCCCAAGCCTAAACCAGGAAGAGGTCGAAACCCTGAATAGACCAATAACAAGGTCTAAAGTTGAGGCAGCAATTAAGAGCCTACCACCCAAAAAAAGCCCAGGTCCAGATGGGTTCACAGCTGAATTCTACCAGACATACAAAGAGGAGCTGGTACCATTCCTTCTGAAACTATTCCAAACAATCCAGAAAGAGGGAATCCTTCCCAAATCATTTTATGAGA